>SJYA01002280.1:1932387-1961667 GCA_006410615.1 Neotragus moschatus | reverse complement strand
TCCCATCCCCACCTCCATTCCCCCTCCCATCCCCACCTCCCTTCTCCAGGGCCTCCCCTCCCCCTCCTCAGACACAGGACTTGGATGCCTTGCATGGTGTGCAAGCCTCCCATGCGGAGCTCCGCCCGAACTGCCTGTTTGTGTGTAAATAATAAATGTTGTTTGAACCACCAAAAATAAAAAATTAAGAAAAAACACAAATTGTATATGATTGAAATCTAAAAGGTGGCAGCACACCACCCCTCCCCATCCCCACACTGCCTTGCTCCCTCCACACGGCAGTGACCGCACAGCTCCTTCTGAGCCTCACAGGCGCCTCTTGCCTCGGGGAACTCACGCCCTTGGCCCCGAGTACTCTTCCCTGGGGTGTCCATGGCCTCATGCTCTCACCACCATCTTTGCTCAAAGTCACCGTTTCAGGGAGGCCCTCTCTGACTGCCTGAGCTGGAAGTGCACACACTCACCCTGCTCCACACTCCACGTCCTAGTTCTATTTTTTGCCACCGTATATGTCACCATGGAACATATTATGTATTTATTTTGTTCACTGGCTGACTCTCCCCACCGGAGGGCAGGGATTTGTGTTCCCATGTGTATCCCCAGAACCTAGCACTGCTGCTGCTGCTAAGTCGCTTCAGTCGTGTCCGACTCTGTGCAACCCCACAGACAGCAGCCCACCAGGCTCCCCCATCCCTGGGATTCTCCAGGCAAGAACACTGGAGTGGGTTGCCATTTCCTTCTCCAATGCAGGAAAGTGAAAAGTGAAAGTGAGGTCACTCAGTCGTGTCCGACTCTTAGCGACCCCATGGACTGCAGCCTACCAGGCTCCTCCATCCATGGGATTTTCCAGGCAAGAGCACTGGAGTGGGTTGCCATTGCCTTCTCCGAGCACAGTGCAGGGCATACAGTAGGTGCTCAATAAATGCTGTGGCGCATCCATGCACTGTACTGTACTATTCTCACTATCCCTGCTGTAGGGAGGCGATGCTATAACTCCTGAACCACAAAATAAGTATGCTGTCTTGGGAGGGAATGGTGTCCCGTGCACCGCGCCACTCCCCAGGGTGGCTGATCTCAGTGCCCGTGGGTCCTGTCACTCTGTGGGGTGACAGCCTGCAGTGGGGCGCTGTGGTCTCCCAGGCAGAGGCTGCCATGTCAGTCCAGCCTTTCACACCCAGACCTCCACCTGGTTCTCCAGGTTTATCTCTTGCTGCTTCTCAACTCCTTCCCTCTTGGGTCAGATGGTCCCAATAGGGCTTGACTCTCTCCTGCCTCAGGGGCTTTGCACAGGCTTCCTGCCTCCCACTTCCATCCAACCCACTCCATTCTTACAAAACTCTTCAGAAGTCTTCTTGGAACCCACCTTTCTCCATCTCACAGCACCTGTGCGTTCCTCAGTGTCCAGCACTGGACCCACTATCCCTCTACTGTAAAGGTCCACGTCGACTGTTGGTCACCTGAACTGACAGCTGATATTCATGGAAAGTGGAAAGTGTTAGTTGCTCAGTCATGTCCGACTCTTTGTGACCCTGTGAACTGTAGCCTGCTAGGCTGCTCTGTCCATTGGGTTCCCCAGGCAAAGATACTGGAGTGGGTTGCCATTCCCTTCTCTAGGGGATCTTCCTGACCCAGGGATCGAACCTGGGCTCCTGCATTGCAAGCAGATAAGTGCTTACTAAATGCCAAGTGCTTGGTGAGGACTTCACAGACAGTATCTCATTTCATCTTTGCCAAGACCCCTTGAGGTATTGTTGCTTTTTTTTCCTTCACTGAGAAGCAACTGAAGCCCAGAGAGTTTAAGGGTTTCACCCAGAGAGGTGGAGCCAGGACTTGGACCTAAAGCAGTTCTGTTCCAAAGCAGATGTCCACAACTACTGCTTCAGCGTCTCTCTCATGGCAAGTGTCCAACAGATATTTAGTGAATAGTTATTAAAGTTTGTTGAGCATCTGCTGTGGCCAGGTGGTCACCCAATCTCACCCACCTTACGATGTATGTTTCTCACTCCCCACTTCACATATAAGAAGACAGAGATGTCTCACTGGAGGTCCCTCACTCACAGGCTCCTGAGGGACCACACGAAACAGGTCCCAGTCTCTCCTCTCAGGGGACTTAGACCCAAGTGGGAGGGAACAGCCAGTGGACAAACCCATACTGGTGATAAACGCGGTGGAGAAAGACGCAGTAGCAGTGTGAAAGGATCGAGGCGGTGGTGCAGGGGCTGAGCGGCACTGCGATCATAACAGGAGCCAACAGAGAAAGCTCTTGGACAAGAAGACAGCTGAGCAGGACGGAGCAAGCCCTGGAGACGTTTGGGGAGCCTGCCTAAGCTGAGGTCACATCTAATTTTCTGGCATCGGAGCCCTCAGCTCAAGCAACTGCAGCGCATGGTTCACCGGAACAATGACATGAACACGTGACTTCAGCGCTCAGGGTCCCTTTGGCCTCCCCTCTGCTATTTCCTACGTTACAGCCTAGGATTGTATCACTGTGGGAAAATAGGCCCGAACGCACAGACCAAACCACAGTGACCGCTCAGGAGAGATCAGCTGACTGCGGAGATGCTGCCAGGTGGAGAGAGGTGAACGGAGGTGAGCAGGGCTGATGGTCAGTTGGTCAAGACAGAAAAAGGGTTTCACCCTCCTCTCAGATCCGGTGCCATGCTCTGCGGCGTCGCCTGCAGAGCAGGCCTGGCCTTTGTTTCAATGTAATCTTTCAGGAAGGGAGAAAACAAATGGAGCGCTCAAGATAAACAAAGGTGAACTATTAACTGGGGACTGGACAACAGCTTTCACTGAAATGCCCAAATGGCAAGAACAAGTGGAAGAGAGTCACCTTTTTAATTCTTAAGATTTCCCCCACGTGCTTTGGATGGAAGCTATGTGGCTGGATAGGATGGACACAGGATTGATCAGCAAGAAGCAAGGTGGGTGGGATGGCGGGCGTTTCTACCTGTGGGTCTTGCCAGAGATAAACAGTCCTGCTCTATGCATTCCTACTTCTCAGCGGTGGATTTGACAGTAGTCTAGGGTCAGCTAGGCTGGAGGCCCCGCCTGGCTGGGGGTGGGGCTGGGGTGGAGATAGAGGGGCTGAAGCTATCACTGGGTGGCCACATTGAGGGAGGTTCCCACGTCCAAAGCTCCCCAAAGCGGCAGCAGCATAGTGAGCCCCGCCCCTCCCCAGGCTTCTCTGCAGAGGCCCGCAGAGTCTGAGGGCTGCTCTCCCTGCCTCACACTGACCTTCATCTTGAAAGTGTCCCCACGGTGGGACTGTGCCTGACACGGGCCAGTGGGAACAGGGCCCAGGCTCTCTGTTGTCTGTGGGATTTGGAGAGGTTTGTTTGCCTTGAAACTGGAGACTGGTTAAGTGTGGCCAGAGGATATGTTCCCCGTCGTTGACTGAAATCACGCTCACTGTCCTCCAGAAGCTGGGATAGAGATTGGAGGGGCAGTGTCTACACTGAGCTTGTCACGCACACGTCCCCAGGAGGTCAGCAGTCCAGTCACAGAGCCTGCATCTCGGGCCAACGCAAGAGGTGCCCGACAGCAAGGCTGGGCCTGCGGGCTTGGCTCACTGGCTCTTCTGAGGTGGGGGTGGGGCAGGGCAGGGGAGAGGAGAGAACAAGTGGAGAAGGGCAGGGTGCATCCCTTGGGCCCCTTCTGATGGTTTCCTAGCTTGTTGGGTGTAATAAGTCAAAAATCCCTTGTTCTCTGAGTCATTGTGGTGCTGGGCCCAGACCCAGAGGAATCCTGAGTCCTAGGTCTCAACTGAGTGGACAGCAGAGTGAGCTCAAGGGTCTGGGGGCACGTGTGCGTGCATGTGTGTGCACCCGTGGGCATGTGGTGCGGAGCGCAGCATATGAGAGCATAGGCCTTGAGGAGATGAGTTGGAATCTCAGTTCTGCAGTGACTTGTGTGTTTCAGCAGCGCCAGTTTCCATAGTAGCAAATGGGGATAATGCTACCATCTAGTGAAGTTATTCATTGGTAGAGATGTGGGTGGACCAAGAGACCATCATACAGAGTGAAATAAGTCAGAAAGAGGAAAACAAATATCATATATTAACACATACATGTAGAATCTAGGAAACTAGTATAGATGATCTCATTTGGAAAACAGAAATAGAAACGCAGATGTAGAGATCAAACATATGGACAAAAGGAGGAAAGCAGGGGATGGGATGAATTGGGAGATTGGGATTGACATATACACAATGGCACCCCACTCCAGCACTCTTGCCTGGAAAATCCCATGGACGGAGGAGCCTGGTAGGCTGCAGTCCATGAGGTCGCTAAGAGTCAGACACGACTGAGCGACTTCACTTTCACTTTCACTTTCATGCATTGGAGAAGGAAATGGCAACCCACTCCAGTGTTCTTGCCTGGAGAATCCCAGGGACGGGGGAGCCTGGTGGGCTGCCGTCTCTGGGGTCGCACAGAGTCGGACACGACTGAGTGACTTCACTTTCACTTTTCACTTTCATGCACTGGAGAAGGAAATGGCAACCCACTCCAGTGTTCTTGCCTGGAGAATCCCAGGGACGGGGGAGCCTGATGGGCTGCCGTCTATGGGGTCGCACAGAGTCGGACATGACTGAAGCGACTTAGCAGCAGCAGCAGCAGCATATACACTATTGATACTAAGTATAAAATAAATAACTAATGAGAAGCTATTGTATAGCTCAGGGAACCCTACTCAGTGCTCTGTGGTGACCTAAATGGGAAAGAAATCCAAAATAAAAGAGGGCATCTATGTTTACATACAGAGGATTCGCTTTGCGGCACAGTAGAAACTAACACAGCACTGTAAAGCTACTATACTCCAACAAAAATTAAAAAATAAAAACAAATAGTGAGGTTATATATGAGAATTGTGGTGTTGGAGAAGACTCTTGAGAGTCCCTGGGACTGCAAGGAGATCAAACCAGTCAGTCCTAAAGGAAGTCAGTCCTGAATATTCATTGGAAGGACTGGTGCTGAAGCTGAAGCTCCAGTACTTTGGCCACCTGATGGGAAGAACTGACTCACTGGAAAAGACCCTGCTACTGGGAAAGATGGAAGGTGGGAGGAGAAGGGGATGACAGAGGATGAGATGATTGGATGGCATCGCCGACTTGATGGACATGAATTTGAGCAAGCTCTGGGAGTTGGTGATGGATAGGGAAGCCTGGTGTGCTGCAGTCCATGGCGTTGCAAAGAGTCAGACACAACTGAGACTGAACTGAACTGAGATAATAACAATGTACGTAGAATATCTGGCCTGGCAGCATGCTGGGCATGCAGTAAGGGTTTCACAAATGGCCACCATAGCTATTAATTCAATCTTACAGTTATTGAAGATGGATGGGAACATTGCTTGAAGCCCCCAGATGGATGCCACTTTGTCCTGGTTGGTCAGGCCCCCAGGCCAGGACCTTTGAGAGGGTCTCAGTAACCAAGAGCAATCATCAGCAGCAGCTTTAAAAAATGAAAGCTCCAAAGTTCCCTTTCTTAAACCTTCTCCGTCTGCAGAAGTAAAACCATGAGGGTTAATTTTCAGCCAACAAGGCCATTTGAGGTCCTCCATTGCTTTATAATTATAAATGTGATCTGCTTAATGAGCTCTGCTTTTTAGACATTATCAACCACAAGGCCTCTAACAGTTGGTAATTTGTAATTATGATTTTTTACTGCTAACGGGTATCAGTATTTGGAGCAACTAGGCTGCTGGCATAGGTTAGGCACTTTATATGCACTGTTACTTGAACTCATCCTGCCCCAGGGAGGGTCTGACCATTTTATAGACAAAGAAACTGAGTCTGGGGGAGGATGAAGAAGCCACAGACCCAAGCCCCATGCTCTGTCCACCACGTCGCTCCTGCCATCTTCTCTTAGTCTCCCACTGTTTCAGGTTATCAGCCTTTGAGTGAAGTCCTACAAGAACCATCAAGCCCATGTGCACTGCAGCAGCCTTGGCACAACAGCTGTGGTTACTTACAGTCTTTGAGGGTGGCCTTGGTCTCATCAGGATCATTGAAAAAGGAGTAACCTGGGAAAGAAAAGGAAATCCATCAACCATGGCTTACAACCCTGGTTGCTGTGGCCAGGCCAGCAGGGGAGGTGCTGCGGAGAAGGGGAGTGATTTTATCCTCTGTGGGGTAGTTTCATTTCACAAGGAAACTTGGAGACCACCTGGCCCTTACAGGGCCACCCCAAAGCCACTCCTCAGAGATACAACCTCCTCGGTGTTTTTTGGCTGCTGCACAGCTTATGCGCTCTTAGTTCACCAACCAGGGATCAAACCAGGGCCTCAGCAGTGAAAGCACCTATTCCTAACCACTGGACCACCAGGGAATCCCCCAATCTGTTTGTTTTTAAAGGTCACCCCGGTAGAGCCCTGGGCCAGGCCTCCCAGCAGCTTCTAGAATTTTTTGAGCGGCTACTGGGAGCGAGTCCTGGCTTGGGATTGGGAGGCCTGAGTTCTGCACTGGTTTGAGTCATTGACCCTTGTGCAGACTGGCCAGTCACCTAGGCTCCAGGCTTGTGTTCCTTGCCTGCAACATGTAACAAGGAACCACCCTGACCACCCTCTTGGCGCTGTCTATGATCTGGGATGTGACCTCTGATCCCTCAGGGATTTGAACACTTGTGACATGCTGGTCTACAATGGACACAAGAATGGACACAGGAGGCCTTAAGAAACCCGACGTGAGGATTCAAAGAGGGGCCTGGAGACTGCTGTTCTCTGAAGGTGGGGGGTGGGTTGAGGCTGGACGAGGACTTTCAGGTCACGTTTTCACGCAGCACCACAGGCCGAAGGACATCCATTTTTTAACGTGGTGTTCAACGTGAGGGACAGTTTCCGTTTACTGAGAAGACGGGAACAGGGCGGAGCTGGGACTGCTGACTCCTAGGGTCGCTGGTTCTCGGAATGACTGGTTCCGGTCAGCCACACACTGTTCTCAAGAACAGGCGGGGTTGCCGGGGGATCTTCCTCTCCTGAGCTGGGGAGCCGCCTCCTTCCTCCTGCCTTCCCGCCGACCCTGGCTCAGGGACCAGGGTCCCTCTGATTCTGGGCCCTTAAATCCCACTGCAGTGCCTGTGGAGCCAGACCACACACTGGGCATAGAGACCCCTTTTGACTCCTCTCCCTGCCAAAACTTGGTCTGTGTCCTTTTCTGTCAGAGCCCTAGTCTATGGGGTCATATAAGGCCTGAACCAGCCTTCTCGGGTGGTGCTAGAGGAAGGAACCCGCCTGCCAATGCCGGAGACGTGAGATGTGAGTTCGAAACCTGGGTCGGGAAGATGCCCAGGTGGAGAGCACGCAACCCACTCCTGTATTCTTGCCCGGAGAATCCCATGGACAGAGGAACCTGGCAGGCTACAGTCTACAGCGTTGCACAGAGTCAGACACGAGAGAAGTGACTTAGCACGCATGTACACATGCAAGCCTAACCTAGGTAATAACCAGTTTAACATATAACTTATAGTCCAAACAAGGACTCTTTTGAGGATAAAAAACAGGTTAACAGGTGTAGACACTATGTCCTGGGCAGATTGGGACCCTGGAAACTTTGGTCACAATACCTGCATTTCAATACACTTTACACATTCCCACCCAAGGAATGTTACATAGAGATCTGAGAACTGAGCGGGCTGATGGAGCAACCTCACTGCTCAATACGATAACCGCCCTGGCCTGCAGACTGCCTGAAAGACCATCACTGGGGGTGGCTTTGTGGCTCCTAGGATCCTTTAGAATAAGAAGAGGCAACTTGTGGCCTGTCTAAAAACCAGCTGGTTTTTCACTTATCCATTTTGCACAGACCTTGAGGTGATGGGACCAGGGACAGGTATGTTTTGATGTAACAATTGCTTGGAACAGAAGGGCCTCAGAGGGGAGATCCCAGCTCAGGACCTGCAGGGGCCTGAGGACAAATGTGACTGACTTGACCTTTGACTGAGGCTGGCAGTGCCAAGCTGCATTTTCTCCTAGATGGGCTACTCTTCTCTGTGGTCCTTGAGCAAGGCTGTTCCCTTGGAAGGGTTCCAAATGAAGCCTGCCTCCTCCCTGAGCCTCTGTGATTTGCCCAGACTTGCCTTGTTTCCTGGAAGGCCCATTCTGTGCAGAACACTGACCCTGGTAGATCACTGGCACAGGCAATAGACAAGTACGGACTGGAAATCAAGGGACAGCAAGTCTGTTTGTCCCTTCCTTGCCCTCACAAGGCCATGGTTCCTAGGGCAGAAGCCAAGCGGTGCCTGAGGGCCCCCATCCTGGGCTTTTGTGCCCTTAGGCACTCATGATGGGGGAGATCAAGCTGCAGGGAAAGGATCTCAGAGCTGGAAGGTCCTCTTTGGGTTTCTCTCCAAATAGGAATCCCTGTCACATCACCTCCATCAAGCAAGGGACCATTAGGTTGCTTGATTACCTCCAGTGATGGGGAGCCTCCTACCTATGATAACTTTGAAACAGCCTTTTTATTTTTTTTAATTTGATTTTTTTTTAAAACATCAAAAACATTTTGTATTGGAGTATAACCAATTACCAATGTTGTTATAGTTTCAGGTGAACAGTGAAGGGACTTAACTATACATGAAACAAAAGAAGGTGCTTTTAGAAATGTCTCCTTAAATTGAGCTGAAATATCTTTCCTTTATTTATTAAATGATTTTTTCTTCTCGGTTATATTCATTATGACAAAAGCAGGCGTCATTCACTGTATTTCCCTCCTTAACTGCTTATGCCAGGTAATGTTTCACTGAATCCTATCAAGAAGGCCGAGGATGTGTGTATCATTACCCCACCCTAGAGGTGAGACAATGGAGATTCACAGAGGTTTAACCGTGTGCCAGAGGTCCTGTGGCTCTGATGTATTAGAGCCAGGGTAGGAACAAAGGTCTTTTAGATCTCGCAGCCCTTGCTTTGTACTGACTTTCCACGAATCAGCCTTGTTTTCTGTGTGACCCTGGAGAAGTTACTTAACCACTTGGGTCCTCAGTCCCTTTATCTGTGATAAGGGAAAACAGAATTATATGTTCTCAAAAAGCCTTTCCAGATTAAAAAAAAAAAAAACCTTTCTATATACATTCTGCTCTTTCAGGGCATGTGTGTGCACGTTAAGTCTCTTCAGTCATGTCTGACTCTGTGCTGCCCCATGGACTGCAGCCCACTAGGCTCCTCTCTCCATGGGATTCTCCAGGCAAGAGTATTGGAGTGGGTTGCCATGCCCTCCTCCAGGGGATCTTCCCAACTCAAGGACTCAACTCCTATCTCTTATGTCTCCTGTATAGGCAAGAGTCTTCTTTACCACTAGCATCACTTGGGAAGCCCCTTTCGCAGCACAAAGTGAAAGCTGTTCAGTCATGTCTGACTAATTGTGATCCCATGGACTATACTGTCCATGGAATTCTCCAGGCCAGGATACTGAAGTGGGTAGCCTTTCCCTTCTCCAGGGGATCTTCCTGACCCAGGGATCGAGCCAGGGTCTCCCTCATTGCAGGCAGATTTCTTTATCAACTGAGCTAGCAGGGAAGACCCCCTTTCAGGGCATGTTATGTGTTAAATAAAGATACTGTCGCCACCTTGTGGCCAATTGATCCGTGACCATTAGGAATGTGAAGAAAGGAAACTGCAATTAGTTGAGGATCCCTGGAAACAGGGAAGGTAAAGAGCCCAGTTAATTTTCTTCTGCTGCTTAATGAAAGGTCAAGCAAAAGTCTCTTTCTGTCCACTTTTCATGGCTACCAGTCTTTATGAACATAATATTTTGTATCAGCCTGGTTCCTGGGCAATCCCTGAAGATGTTTCAGTTTTCTTTTCCTTTCTTTTTTTTTAAAACTGGACTCAACTTACTTCCTTGGTACTCACTCTGCTTTACCTCCAGTCTCTGATTCTAGTGTGCTAGAACTTTTAGGTATGGAAAACTCTGGTTAGTAGAGGATCTGGGTTAACAGTTGCAGTTAATAAAATACCGCCACTTAATTGCAGTTAATAAAATATCGCCAGTTAATAAAATATCCTGTGGGGGGGCAGGACCTCAGAGTCACCTGGTCCCAATCCCGAGCCCCTGTCCTTGCGGCCCTGTGCTCTGGACACTGACCTTGTGAGCGGATGCTCTGGAGGACGAAGTACAGATACTCCCCGCAGACCCCGGCTGCCTCCGTGAACTCCTCCTGTGTCATGCCGCACAGCTGCAGGCCGCTGATGTTGAAGTGGCAGAAAGAGATGCAGTTGGCGTCCAGCTTGTACTGGTCGCAGCAGAACTGGAGCCATTCCCAGACGTGGCGCTTCGTCCAGTACTCGGGGTGGACGGACGTCCAGTAGGAGTCGCAAGCTGCACCAGGAGGAGACAAGTGAGGGATGACAGCTGGGAGAGGATTAGAAGCCCCCTGAAGAAGGCTCTCGTTTTGTTAACATCCTCATCCTCTGTCCAGTGAGTCAATGGGGCCTCCAGTCCTGGGGTGATTTTCTGGGACCTAGTAACCTTCTATCCTGCAGTGAAGAGCAGAGGCATCCTGTGTGTGGACTTATTGGCAGAAGAGGGAATGAGAGGGGTGAGAAATCTGATTATGGCTTGGGAGTACCTTGAAGAGGGGTCACTGTGGGAGAAGAAAGAAAAAGGCCTTTCAGGAATTTGGTTTCAGACAACACGACATCAAGAGTACAGACTTTAGAGCCTGATAAGCCTGGGTTTTAATCCTGGTTCCATGGCTTTCTACTTGGGCGAGATCCACAGATATTTAAACCTCAGTTTCCTTATCTGCAAAATGGGGGTAATATGCTCTACTCACAGGGCTGTTCTGGAGTTTGTGGTTAATATATATAGACTACATGACACATAGAAAATTATCGATTAATATTTAATAAATTCCTGTGGTGTGCCAGGCACCATTTGAAGCTGATTTGATTCCCTTTGCTTTTATGGACAGCTGCCCCACACTAGCTACTGGTTTGTGTGTTGTCTTTGGCTGTCGTGGGTAGCTGCCCAAGTGTTTGGCAGACCATGGATAATCAGGGCAGGCTTCTCTGTGGGATGGGGGAGGTGGAAGTGTTGGTTATATTGCCATTCTTGTGTTTTGGTGGTGTTTTGAGGAATTTCTATCCCAAGGCCAGATACTCTTTTCTCTCCTTCATTGAAGCTCCCTATGCCCCCAGACAGAGGTGGACACCATCCTGTCCAAGAGGCCGAGAGGTGGCTGTGCTGACCTAGGGGCAGAGACGGGTGCTCAACAGACTGTCCCAATGCCAGGAGAAACTAAAAGGTTGATAGATCAGGTGTGGAAGAGGTGAGGGACCAGGTCCTTGATCAGGCACTTTGACAGATCTTGCAGTTACCACAGTTACACACATTCATTTGTTCATTCATTCAAAAAGCTTCAGTTTTCTCATCAGTAAAATGGGGATAATGAAAGCCCCTACATCATAGGGTTGTTCTGTGGGTTAAATGAGTTAATATATATAAAAGTACTTAGAAAACAGTCTAGAAGATTTTTAGTGCTATTATTATCATTAAGCACATTTGCTGACAAAGGTCCATATAGTCAAAGCAATGGTGGTTTTCCAGTAGTCATGTACAGATGTGAGAGTTGGACCATAAAGAAGGCTGAGTACCAAAGAACTGATATTTTTGAATTGTGGTGCTGGAGAAGACTCTTGAGAGTCCCTTGAACAGCAAGGAGACCAAATCGGTCAATCCTAAAGGAAATCAACCCTGAATATTCATTGGAAGGACTGATGCTGAAGCTGAAACTCTAATACTTTGGTTACCTGATGTGAATAGCCGACTCACTGGAAAAGACCCTGATGCTGGGAAAGACTGAGGGCAGGAGCAGAAGCCAGGTGACAGAGAATGAGCTGGTTGGATGGCATCATTGACTCAATGGACAAGAGTTTGAGTTAACTCCAGGAGACAGTGAAGGACAGGGAAGCCTGGCATGCTGCAGTCCATGGGGTTGCCAAGAAATGGACATGACTTAGCGACTTAACAACAACAAAGATTATCACTGAACACCTACTATGTGTGAAACAACAAATTGTGAGCTAAGGGTTCATGATGAATAGGAGGTTTGGTTCCTGTCCCCCAGGAGGAATCCGAGGTTCACAGAGGACCTGCTGAAGGTCCCACAGCCAGCGGTGGGCAGAGTTGGGATATGAACCCCAGTCTGAACTCGAAAGCCAGTGCTCTTCCTGTTCTATCATGCTGGTGTTCAGAGGTCAGTACAGAGAAGAGATGAAATATGGAAGGAGAATTGGATGCCAGTGGAGAGCCAGAGAGAAGGAGAGGGCAGAGGAGAAAGCAGCAGGCAGAGCCAGGCAGAGGTGACTGGCTCAGGCTGTGTGGATGACAGAGTGTCTCTCATGAGTTAGACTCCACAGTAAATGGCAGCGAGGCTGTTATGATTCTCTCTTTAAATGCTGAACTTGCTGCCACTATCCCCAAATGAACTGTGGCAATTCTAATATCTAGCAGGAGATGGCTTCTCTGCCCCTAAGCACCCATTTGTGTTGGTCAGGCTACTATGTGCCCTGACCTACACCAGCTTTGCTTCCTCAAATCCTCCCACATGGGTAATAGGAAGAAACTGAGACTCCTTCTAACTCAGAGTCCTTCCAGAAATCTTTTTTCCTACCATGAAGTGGATTGAGATCAAACTTAAACACTAGGTTTGTTATAGACTCGGGTCTTTGGACTTTTTAATCAATATAAATTGATAAGAGACCAGACCAGGAATTCAGGCAAGGCTTTCTCATGACTTATGCTGCAACACGAGGGAATGAGAACAAGAAACAGGTGTCCCTGCTAGATGCCAGAGGAGGGTCAGCCTGGTCTCTCAAGTAGGGTGAGGGAGGGGGCGAATTGGTCGGTCAGGCTGGAGGGGTGGTTTAGGTGGTCCACCCATCTCCTTAGAGGCGCTGAGCCCAGGGATCACACGTGGTTCCCTGCTTCTGCTCTGGTGCCTCAGAAGTGGTGGTTGGATTTTGGCCTTTTTGTATTTTAGGGCTTTTTGTATTTTATTGTTTATCATTTAGGGCTCCCCTGGTGGCGCAGGCAGTAAAGCAACTGCCTGCGGTGCAGGAGACACAGCTTTGATCCCTGGGTCGGGAAGATCCCCTGGAGAACAGAATGGCTACCCACTCATTTTCTTCCCTAAAAAATCCCATGGACAGAGGAGCCTGGTGGGCTTGGGCTGCAGTCCATGGGGTCAGAAAGAGTCAGACAGGATTGAACAACTTTCACTTTCAGCCATTTGCCCCAAATTTGCAGTTATTTTTAGTCCCTTAACAGTTTTTTCTTCTTTTTTTTGTATTTTATGTTCGAGATGTTTGTCTGGGTGTAAGCACTACAGCAAAGGCTCCCAGATCTTAGGTTAAGTTTTTAATCAGAGTTGATATCTGGCCAGGATGGCAGAGGCTGACGTTGCTGGATGAGGAGGGACCTGTATCAGTCGTGGGGTGGGGCTCCTGGATCTCCTCGGAAAATCTGGCGGCCTTTTCCCATCTGGGCCACCAGTATTTCCATGTGCTGAGTTCTGGCTGGAGTAAACCCGGGGCCTCCACCTCCCTGGTATTCCCATGAGAGACTGTTATGAACCTTGCAATTCTTCCGCCCCAGTCCTGAGCTGAACCTCGCCTGGGGGTACCTATCTGGGCGCTGCCCTTGGAGGACACCCTTTCTTTCTTTCCATGAAGAGTGTTGGCCAAGTCTCCAGGCCTCTCCCCGCTCCTCACCTCCACCCCCGTGTTATTTTCTTTGGCCCTGGGAGATGGTCATGGCTGTTGTTTCTGGAGGCCAGCGAGGCCTGAAAGATTCAGAGAAGTGTCATGGACACTGGGAAGGTATCTCTGGCTCCGCCTTCTTCCCCTGGGCCCTGTCTGCTCCGAAGCTCCCCACAGAGCTGGCTTTGTGTGCGGCTCCCACCCCGGAGGGAGGCCAGGCCCGGGCCAACGTGGCGGCTCTCCTCAGCGGCCCCCAGTGGAGAGAGAAGTGGCTGTTCTCGGCCCTGTGGGGGCGAAGAGCCAACATGAAGGCCTGCTTGCTCCTCCTCATTCCGTCCCCCCATAGCCCCACCCCCCCAGCATTGCCTCCAGCCCCAGGTCTTTTCACAGGCACTTCTGGTCACTTAGGATGGGATCAACCTGTCTTCTAATTACTGCCCATCCTCAAGAGCACAGCTCACTGCCCCTCTGAGGGAGGCCAGTCCTCCTCACCCTACTCAGGGGTCCTCCTGTCACCTCCCTCCCTATTCCCCCAGGTGGGTGGGCCCAGCTCTGCTGTGTTCAACCTGAGTCGGGTGGGCTGGGAGCTGGCCTAGCCCCCTGTGGGTGCTTGGGGAGTGACATGACCAGCCTGGGGCCCGATAGCTATTATCATCACTTCACAGGGAGGAAACTGAAGGCCTAGGAGGTTACGTGACTCTACTAAGGCTGCATGGCTGGTCAGTAACGGAGTTGCTGCTGCTGCTAAGTCACTTCAGTCGTGTCCGACTCTGTGTGACCCCACAGACCGCAGCCCACCAGGCTCCCCGATCCCTGGGATTCTCCAGGCAAGCAGTAAGGGAGTTAGGCCCCCACTAACTCTTCCATCTTTGCAGGTGGGATTTGCCTCCCTCTTCTTGGTTGACAGGGACCAAACTGGACACACAGGCTAAACAATTTGGACACAACTGAGCGACTGAACTGAACTGAACTGATATACATAGAAGGGGCTTCCCAGGAGGTGCCGTGGTCAAGAATCTGAGTGTCAATACAGGAGAAGCAAGAGATGCGGGTTCGATCCCTGGGTGGGGAAGATCCCCTGGAGTAGGAAATGGCAACTCCCTCCAGGATTCTTGCCTGGAAAATTCCATGGACAGAGGAGCCTGGTGGGCTACAATTCGTGGAGTCTCAGAGAGTCAGACACAACTGAGTGAGCATGCATGCACGTATATAAACATATAATAAATTTAAAATATATGTACATAGTTTATATAAATACTTATATAGTACAGCGTATGTATATTTATGTTTTATGTTTCACATATATATTTATGTATATAATGTATATATATAACCTAGGTTTGAAAAATCAGAGGAAGGATAGAGAGGCTGATGATAACACTGTTTGAATGACATGAAGACCATTTTACTGCTTGGAAGAAATGAACTCAGAGAAAATAAAAGACAGGGTAATTCACCCAGAGAATATATTATCTTCAACAGGTTGTACTGTCTGGAAATGTAAAGTGTTTTCCTCAATGTGTCTACCATTCACAAAATAATCTAGACTTTATAGAGAAACTGTGCCATGAGGCACTTCTGCCTGTGTTTACCAGTTGGGAACAGATGATATCCCATGTCTGGTAGACTTAATCCAAAGGTCCCCAGGCCATGATTACACAGCAGGCTTGGCCAGCTCCTTTGAAGTTGGAACTAGGTCAGGACACTTGTTTAAAGGGTTAGCTGCACTGGGAAGAAGACTTATGGGGTTAAAGGGAGTTTTCAGCAATTCTGGGGTGACATTCACAGAGACGGTGCTGTAACCTGGGATGCATTCAAATTCAGAGGGAGGGCTTAAGCTTTTAGTGCTGGGCTAGTGCACTCAGATGCCCACAGGGTCAGCAGGTGATGCCCATGCCCGAAAGTGGCCCCTGATGGGGACAGTGAGAATGGGCAAGTTCATGCCAAGTGGACAGTTGCGGCCCAGGTCTGCTAGTCGGTTGTTGCCAGGCAGGACGGTAGGCCCTGTGTTGCCAGGCCCAGATGGTTATGTGAAATCTCACAATTTTTAAGTGCTGACTTATTTAGTTTTTAAAAATCACTCCGACAGACAGTTAAAAACCTTCCACAGGCTGGCTCCCTCCTGGTGGTCACTTTTGAGGGGGAACTTGACAAGCTTCTGACAGTTGTCTCCTTCCAGACTATTGTTCAGAGTGGGCATGCTAAGAGTTTATTTATTTTTATTGAAGTATAGTTGATTTACAAGCTATGTTAATCTATGAAAGTGAGTGTTAGTTGCTCATTGTGTCCAACTCTTCCTGATCCCATGGTTTATAACCTCTGTTCATGGAATTCTCCAGGCAAGAATACTGGAGTGGGTTGCCATTCCCTTCTCCAGGGGATCTTCCTGACCCAGGGATCCAACCCAAGTCTCCCTCACTGCAGGCAGATTCTTTACCATCAGCCACCAGGGAAGCCCAAAGTGACTCCGTTTTGCATATATACACACATTCTTTTAAAAATATTCTTTGCCATCTTGGTTTATCCCAGGAGATTGGACATAGTTCCTTGTGCATACAGTACCATCTTGTTGTCTATCCATTCTAAATGTAATAGTTTGGAGAGGGCGAGGGATGGACTGGGAGTTTGGGATTGGTAGAGGCAGAATTTTTATTTTTAGCTGAATAGTATTTTCCTCAAATTGAAGGTGGAAAAAATTGATCTGGAAAAAAGCAATGCTGCTCTGCTGGGAGTTAAGGGGAAGGTACTAGATGGCTTCCTCTCCTTAATACCACAAGGCTCCTTGAAAAATTTTCTGGAGCTTGGTATTTGAATTCTCCCTTAAAGCTGAAAGTGTGTGTGATCTCACACTTAGGGGGCCTGCCTCCTAGAACTCGTTAGCAAAACGGGAATAATAGGATCTCCTTCTCCATGCTGTTACAAAGAGTAAGGGAATCAGTGCATGCAAAGGGCTTCGAACAGAACAGGCAGAGAGTAAGTGCTCATTCAATACCATTAATGTTAAATATTAACATGTACTTGTTAATTCTGGGGTCACTCCATACCACTATGTTAATTGCATTTCCTCCACTTGTTAGCTGTGCAATCCTAGTAAATTTTTCTAACCTTTCTGGACCTCAGCTTCATTCATCTGTAAAACAGGAATAATAATAGTGTCTATCTTTTAGGAAGCTTGCTGTGAAATGGAACAGAAATGATGCATGGGCTGCGAGAAACTTAGCCCAGTGATCTGGATGACAATTCGGATCAACAGTTCCCTGTGTCACTTGTAATTAGTTATTATTTGAGGACGACATGTGTTCTCAGGGAAATGATGCTGTCTCCACCAGGGCCTCAGTCTAACTGAGGGACACGCAGAACAAAGGAACCCAAGGACCCGGTGAGAGGGAGGCAGACAGTCTGGGTCAGAGGAGACCTGAGTTAGCCAGCCTGGACTGTAATTAGCCCGATTTATTAGCATCGGAAACTGGGAAAGTCTTTTGCCTGGAGCAGTACTGAAGACAGCCAGTGAATGGACTAGGTAGCACAGGGCACCGTCAATTGTGGTTTGTCACTAAAAGGAAGGACTTTACGAGGAGGGACCTGAAATGATATATGGCTTCCAGGTTTCCCTCCAGAGTTGGTCTAGCCCCATCCAATAGTCTTTCTTGACTTTCCTTCTAAGCCTGTGGAGTGATTTAGACCATGAGATGGGAGGAAAAAAAAAAAAAAAAAGCCTAGAGCAGTGTAAGAAACTGGATGGGGAAGAGATGAGAAGCCTGGCTGGGTATTATCCAAAAGTCGAGGCCATGAGCATGTGGTTAGGACAGAGAGCACCAGGCCCTAAGCCGTCCCAGGCCGCAGCTGCCCAAAGGCTCAGATGTGTGCGGGAGAGGCTGGAGGTGGCCAGCAGTGAGGTCTGTCCTTGGGAGTGTGCTGGGGTGTGACCAGAGCCACAGGGCTCACCTTAGGCTTTCTGATGATTTCATATTTCATTATTTGGTTTTGATTTAGAAATTCTGAGACTCTCTTTGTATCTGATCTCCAATATCTCTACCTAGAATAGGACTCTTTCTTAAGAAAACCCCCCTGGAACCCAGATACCTCTGTCTCTGAGTATCTGGATGTTAATACCCAAGATCAGCATTTTGTACCTTAAAAAATTTTTTTTTTTCCGTCAAATAAATTCTCGTGCTTGTGCTCAGTCGCTTCAGTCGGATCTGACTGCTTGCAGCCCCATGGACTGTAGCCCGCCAGGCTCCTCTGTCTATGGGATTTCCCAGGGCAAGAATACTGGCGTGGGTCTCCATGCCCTCGTCCAGGGGATCTTCCAACACAGGGACTGAACCTGAGTCTGCTGCAGCTCCTGCACTGCAGGTGGATTCTTTACTGCTGAGTCACCAGGGAAGCCGTAAACTCTCCTATAGCTAACGTATTTGTTGAGCACTTAGTACATGCCAGCTACTCTGCTACACTCTTGAGTTTTCTCATCCTATCCTCAACTCGAGGTCCTAGATCATGTAGCCTATTCTACAAAGTAAATGAAGAAAGAAAGGCAGAGAATGGTGAAAGCCCTTCTGGAGGTTACACAACGAGTAAGTGGCCGAGCAAGGTGAAAAGTGAAAGTCACTCAGTTGTGTCTGACTCTTTGCGACCCCATGGACTAGACAGTCCATGGAATTCCCCAGACCAGAATACTGGAGTGGGTAGCCTTTCCCTTCTCCAGGGGATCTTCCCATCCCAGAGATCAAACCCAGGTCTCCCACATCGCAGGTGGATTGTTTACCAGCTGAGCCACAAGAGAAACCCAGGGAGGAGGTCATTTAGGTGTAACCCAGCTCCTGCAGCCAAGCCTTGGTAACCACTATGATGCACTGTCTTTGGAATCAAAGTGAGGGTGGGGGTGGAGAGGGGGGCCTAAAGCTTGTNACCCAGGTCTCCCACATCGCAGGTGGATTGTTTACCAGCTGAGCCACAAGAGAAACCCAGGGAGGAGGTCATTTAGGTGTAACCCAGCTCCTGCAGCCAAGCCTTGGTAACCACTATGATGCACTGTCTTTGGAATCAAAGTGAGGGTGGGGGTGGAGAGGGGGGCCTAAAGCTTGTCCATCTTAGCTGTCACTCCAGGTCCTCAAGGGACCTCCCAAGAACCCCTAGAGCTGCCCCAACCTAGAAAACTCTGCTACGAAGTATAAGCAAGATCCCAAAGCCAACCATCTTGGCCATCAGGGGAGGGAGGTGTGGGTTTGTGGAGGGTCAGGATAGAGTTCCAGAAAGTAGGGGTGAGTCAGGATATTCCATGACTTGTCAGATGCTTGGCTACTGGAACTCGATTGGAGAAATCATCTTTTAAAAACATTACCTGCTAGTGAAATATACACATCTCCCCACTATCCACCTTGGATAAAATGTTCCAGTATTTGTAATTCTTTATTTTAAAAGAGCTGAAGGGAAGTTCAGGGTGAACTCATGACATTCTAGAGCATTTTGCAATCTGCGACTGTCCACTCACCAGCCTGCAGGGCAGCCTCTAAGTGCTGGTTTTAAGAGAGGCCAGGTCCTGAGCACTTAACACGCGGGGGGTGAAGGTTTGGCTGCCACTGCTGGATCCATTTAAGAGGCAGTAAACACTGGTTCTCCTGACCATGTTGCTTATTCCCCCCTGCCCCTTTTGTTTGTAGATATCATGTATCCAGCAGGCATACCATTTTTGTCTCCCTTTCTCTCCTTTTTTGTCTCAAAGTGTCTAAGCTGCCAACAATTCTGAACTGGATAGGTTGGGATAGAGACCTGTGTTGCTTTTGTTCAATATGAAAAGTGAGGCAAGGAGAGAGAAAGCTGTTTTTCCATGTAGTGTCTTGGCTGCAGTGACGACCTACCAAGTGCCCAGCACTTTGCTAAGCACATTATATGTGGAATCTCAGTCAATCCTCCCAACACAGGGAGGCAGCTGCTATTTTAGCCAAGGAAAACATATCTCAGAGATGTTAGGGAAAACCTGGCCAAGGTCACGGGGCTGGTCAGTGCCAGCACCAGCCCTGTCACCTTGGACCCAAACCCTGACTTCAAGCTGGAATTTCCTAGGAGGTGGGCAAGGACTTCAGAAGAGATGGCTGCTAAGGTGGCAAGTTGGCAGAGCAGTGTCTGGAGGAGAACTTGGCTATCTCCTGATACATCCCTCTCAGAAGGTTTTTGTAGACACTCAGACCCATGTGTCACCTCCTGGGAAACAAAAGGACAGAAGGCCCTGCAGGGCATTCCTCCCACCAGTGGGACCCAGGGAGCCTGGTCCTCACTTGAGACTGTTTCACACTCAAACTTGACCTTTATAAGCTCAGAAACACTCAGCTCCTGAAATCCAGAGTGCGAGAGGACAAGCCCCAAACCTGGCCCCTCCCTTGGTAATGGCAGGAAGCCGGCCCACCCTTGGCCACGCCTGGCTCCAAAGTCTGAGCTCTTGACAGCTACTGAAGCTCCTGGAAGACTGCATGGGATAGGCACCTGAGGCTACCCTCTCTCATCCCTCTCTGACCCCACCTAGTAGAAGAGGCAGGAAGAGGGGCTCCCAGGATGGCAGGTCTGGGTTACATGTGGGTGGGGCTGGGCTCCACCATCATGGGACACTCAGGGAAGAGACGAGGACTTGGACATCTCTGTTTCCCTCCTTCAGATTTAGCCTCTTGACCGAACACAGGGTGGGAAGGTAGGGAGAGATTGAGTACATTTCTCATTGTCTTTTTGGGAACGAGGTGCTCTTTAGGCTTGAAGAAGAACTGTCCCGTGGAGCTGGATGAATCAGGTCCCCATGCAATGATCTGGACCCTGGTGAGCGTGAAGCATGTCACAGGCACATGTGTGTCATGTGTAGGGTCAGGGGAGGGTGTGGGATTGGTCTAGGTAAGCACGTGCCTCAGGTCTGTCTGTGCAGTGCTGGTGTCTGGCCTGGAGGCAGGCACTCCTTGACGGGGGCATTTCACAGTGACCTCGGAGACTCACCCTCTCCTGGATGCCACCTGCTTTCTGACCCCGAGTGTGAGCCCCGCTGGGCCGGAACACACAGAGTCAAGGCCGGGCGGTGAGGCCCGAGGGCTGGACCGGGGCTTGCATCACCCCCACCGCGGGGCGTGTCCTGCTGTGCTGGAGTGGCCAGGCTTGCGTGATGTGCAGTCACGCGGCACCTGGGGACGGCGGCCCTCGGAGGGTTTCTGGGGCAAAGCTCAGCTGGCCTCACTTTGGCTTATGGCCTGCACAAGGCCCCGTGCTTCCTTCTCAGGTGGAGAGAAGTGGACTAGGAGAGGAGGAAGTGTGGGGAGGGCGGCCTGGGGAGACAACGAGGGGACCCCTGTTTACTGAGCACTTCCTTGGTTGCCAGGTTATATGTTTCACAGTTTGGCTCTCTTGAGCCTTATAGAACTCATCATCCCTGCTCTAGCGATAAGGAAATAAAAATTCAGAGAATAGCTATAATATTAGTACTGATAACCATAGCATTACACCATATATAAGATGACCATGTAGGATAGTTAAGGGCACAGAGCTCAAGTCAATGTGCATGAGACTTAGTTAACTGTTAGACCTTGGGTGGGTCATGAAACCTCTCTGTGCCTCAGTTTCTTCATCTATAAAATGGGAATAATAATTACTAATTTCTCTTAGGGTTTCTGTAAGGATGAAATGAGTGTTTGGCACAGGGTCTGGGGCATGGCTAGTAAGTATTTAGCAAATGTTGGCTAAAGCCAGGATGCTCAAGCAATCACAGTGTACTTACTAGGCTTTGGCCTAAGGGTTTCTACTATTTTGTTTAAATTAATTGCTCCAGGAGATTGGTGTTATCTCCTTTTTACCCATTAGCAAAATAAGGCTCAGAGAGGTTAGTGGAGTTTCCTAAGACCACAGAGCCGGGAAGAGGTTGCAGTGAGGATTCCAGGGCTTTCTTCTGTGCAGAAATGGCTTGTCCTCCCGCCCCGGACTCTGGCAACCCTCTGTCCTGAACGCTGGTGAGAGCTGGCCTTTTCAGGCCAGCATGGCCTTGCTGCCCACCTGAGGCCATCGCCACCTCCTGACCCAGCCTGTCCCAGCTCAGATGGGCTTCTCCAGTCATACGCACCTGTCTGATGCTCAAAGGCAGGGTAATACTCTTCATTGCTGAACAGGTCAGTCCACGACATCAGGGGGTCGCAGAAGGACGTGTTGGGCAGGAAGGTGCTGTGTGTCACTGAGTCCAACATCACCCTGTAAGAGCAGAAGAGGCTGTGAGGAGGCGGCAAGCCACACTGCAGGAGACCCCAGCAGGGCAACACTTGTTTTTTGTTTTTTGACTGTAGCACTGGCATAAGGGATCTTAGTTCCCTACCTGGGGACTGAACCCATGCCCCATGTAGTAGAAGCATAGAGTCTTAACCACTGGGCTGCCAGGGAAGTCCCTACACGTGGCTTTTAATTATGTCAGCAGACACAAACATGCAGCCTCCCAGGAGCCAGGCACTCCTCTAAGTGCCTTCCATGGTGACATTATTTAATTCTTGCCGCATCCTACAAGGTTTGTGTGTACATCCCCATTTTATAGATGAGAAAAACTGAGGCAGAGAAGTTGAGACAATTGCCCAGGTAACATGCCCAGTAAGTGGCAAAGTTGGCATTTGAGGATGAAGGTTTTAATTGTGCAATAATGCCTCATTCTTTACTTTTCCTGTTCTCTCTCACCTGGCCCCTGAACTCTGGTTTATAATGTCTAAAAATATACTTCTGAAAACAGGGAAAGAATTATTATAAGTGAATATGCCCACAAACAATAATCCACAATTCTGAAATCTGAAAGCCCTGAAACTGAAAGTATATTTGTATGTGTTTGGTGCCAACTTATCTCCCAGTAAAAACAGTCCCAAATTGATAGTTATAGAACTTTTATATATAATTATATCTATACTTCTATATATGTATATAAACTAAACCATACATTTATTAAACATATATAACTATAGAATGCCATACAGTTCTATATCTATAGCTATAGTTTCATTTGATCTACATGAAGAATATTCATATGATACACTGCAGAAAATATGGATGCATTTAAGCAGTCCAAGCAGGCAATACCTTGAGAGGAGTAGTCTGTGCTCTGCAGTATATACCCTGAGTGGCTTCCTGATACTTGAAGAATTCTGAATTCTGCAGCACGTCCCACCCCAGGGTTTTGGATAAGAGAGTGGGGACTTGTCACCACTGTAACACACTTGCTTCACTGAGTGCCCTGGGCTGAGCAGTTTATTATTCGTGGTGTCCCCAGAACAACCACTCTGAGTCACAGGGTCTGGTAGGCGTTCTGTCTTATAGATGAGGGATGGGAGCTCTGAGATTCCAGATGACACACCCCATACCAGCCAGGTGGCAGGTGAGGGAGTTTGAGTGACAGCTCAGGTTGGTCTATTTAACGAAGAAATGATCCTAGTTGCTATGCACACCAGCGAGTGGGAAGTTTTGGGAAAAGATGTCTGATTGAGGTTGGAGAGGGGATAGAAAGGAAGGGGCAAACATTCTTGCCCACACTAGTCTCCTCTTTCGAGTTTCCCTTTGTTGTTTTCCATATGCCCACAATTCAGAGGGGAAAAAAAAGAGAATTCATTCTTGGTGAATTAGAAAAACCTGTTCACCCAAATTCTCTTATTATTATTGCAATAATATTGATGAGATACTTGGCTGTACCCCTTCAGCAAAGAGGACAGGGCAGCTTGAGATCACACAGCTGGGAAGTGGCAAAGCAAAGACTAGATTCCACGTCTCGGGTTATTAAGTGCATGGAATTTTAGGGGGGTCCAGAACTTATAAATCATCTAGTTCAGTGTTTTCCAAACTTTAGTTATTCGCCTGCCCCATGAGAGCTTATTTTATTTAAAAAAATCACCTCCCTTATTGTTTAACATAACTGCATTTACTTAAAAGGAAAACTTTATATCACTACTATAAACGGAAAGCCAGGATTCATTTAATATACATAAGAATAAAGTCATAAGCTTTGAAATAAAAATTAGTCATCCACGCATTGCCTAGATCAGAGGGTCTAGGCACAACCTACAGGCACAGTGTAATCCACCGCCTGTTTTTCAATGGCTCACAGATAAAATGATTTTACATTTTTAAATGGTTACATATTACATGGTTATATAATATGTGCATAATGCACTCGATTTTGCTTTTCAGCCTGCAAATCCTAACATATTTACTATCTGGTGCTTGAAGAAAATGTCTGCTACCCCAACTGGGTTTATATCACGTATCATGAGTGGATTTATATCACGTATCAACACTGGCATGTTGGAAATTACTGTCAGTCCAATCTTTTCCCACATCCAGACATTTTACAGTTGTGAAAATTAAGGCCTAAGGAATCTGTGTAACTTTGTCAAAGTCACATACCCTATAGAGTAGGGAATTAAGTCTTTTCCAATTTTCAACCCATCTGCTTTCCTTTCTACAGACACTCACAGCCACATCTGCTCACAGACACATTCCAGGCTCACTACCAGAACAATCTGGATCTTGATCCCAAGAGGGTCAGGAACTGTGTGATTCCAGAATCAGAGATCAGTTCTTCGGGGATATTTGCATATCTGTCATGATCATCACTATCAGATATGCATGAGAACCCTGCTCCAGACAGAGAAATAACTGAATTCAGATTCTCACATATAGGCACCCTCTCTGGGCATCACTGGAAAGTTGCCAGACCTTACTAGGAAGTCTCCTTCCTGATTCCCGGAGAGGGTTAACGTGCCCAGCAGATTATCATGTTCCCGGATCTCCCCCTGGGAGCCGTATCAAGCAGAGGTCAAGGCTGCCTGGGTCTGGATTCTGATTTTCCCACAGATTGACTGGTTTTATATCCCTGAGCAGGTGGCTGGATGAGGAGGGATGGGGGTGAGAGGTTATGAGGGAGAAAGAGGCTTGGTGGGAGCCCAAAGCCTTTTCTACTTTCTGGACTTGACCCCAGAAAAGTTCTCCTAAGTGACGGTTCAAGGTAAAAATACCCACTACCCCTCTGGGTCAGAGGCTCAGAAAATGGGAGAAGAGGGTGGCAGACCTCTGACATGACCTTCACGGGTGGGCTTGGAGAAAGGAGAGGTGGCTTCCACGTGGAGAGCAGTTCCCAGGTCTCTGGTGTTAATTAGAAATCCTCCAGATATAGGATGCAACAGTAGGAACGTGGTTCTTCATTTCTGCCTGACAAAGCTCTCAAAAGTCATTCGGTAAATTGAATCTGATCGCAGAAAACTTAGGAATCTCTATGACCAGTACAATATTTACCTCTTAGAAGGATTTCTTTTTTTTCCTCTTTGCACCACCCTACTCGCTGGCACTGTGATCTCTCCAGGGCTGTACTTGGTGATGTCTGTATCTGATTCCCTTTGGGGGTTCCTTCTATGGCAAATTATATCCATTAAGTTTTCTTAAAGGTCTGTTTCCAGTATACAATGTGCTATTTTTCTTCCGTAATTATTTTTTGCTTTGTGGAAAAGTGTGTTTTATAAAAGGCAGCAGCTTTTCTTTTTTCTATTGCAGTGGGAGGAGGGGATATTGTTAATTCTTGGACTCTCCACAAAAGACCTTGGCCACTTAACCAGCAGGCCCTAGGTGTGAAAGTTCAGGAATAATGGCTGCTTTGTATTCAACAGTCCAGCTTCTTAGGCCTTCTACAGTCCTTGCAATAACTGAATATTTTAGCTCTTCAGATTTCTTTAATGTAGGCGGAAGAGGGTGGTGGGTAGCAACAGCTTTTGGGTTCCCTCTTCTCAGGGAGGACATTGAGGCACAGTGATATATAGTTTTAGGCCTGAAGTTAGAATATGTATTCCAACTGGGGAACAGTGACCACAGAGGGAAAAAACTGGTAAAAAAAAAATTGGTCTTGAGGGTCAAAAAAATCTTAACCATCATTATCCTTTATGACTCTTCAAAGCCCACAGTACATAAATGATGAATGGTAAATCTGTGATATTAACATTTCATGGAAGGGGTAAGATTAAGAAACAGTGATCTAGGGGACTTCCCTGGTGGTGCAGTGGTTAAGACTTCACCTTCCAATGCAGGGGAGAGTGGGTTCAATCCCTGCCTGGAGAGCTAAGACTCCATATGTGGCCTAAAAAACCAAGACATAAAACAGAGGCAGTGTTGCAACCAATTCAATAAAGACTTTAAAAAAGTGTCCACCTTAAAAAATTCTTAAGAAAAAAAGAACGAAAAAGGGGGTGCTAATGGAAAAAGAAAGGTTGAGAAGCATTGGGTTAGACTTAGAGTCAGCAGCAGGACAAGTAGGGGAAGCCTAGGGAGGGTCCTAGGCCTGCTGTTGTAACCCCACATTTTTGTTTTTTGAGAGGCTAGCTGACTTGTCCTCATAGAAGGAGAATTGTCGTGATTCTGCCTCTTGCTTTTCTCGGAGCCTCAATACTTCATCGGCTGCATGAACACAACAATAAGATGGACTCTAACACGTACCCTAGCTGCGTGATTTTCTTCAGGATCCCACCCGATTTGGCTGACACAGCCACACACGTGCACGCATACACGAAGGCATATATGATGGTTATAGTCGGCTATTGCAGTCAAGTATGCTCACCAAATTGGAGTAAAATTCAATCATACAGAGATGAAATTTTAGCTATAAAAAATTCCCATGACTTTCTCTTCTCCTTTTCCTCCCATACCCACTTTCAGCCGTGACCTCTGGACATTCTTTGCCTGGGTTAGCCAGTCCCCTTAAGTATTCTGAACCCTCGCTCACTGCCCATCTACAGACCCATGGCGGTGGAATTCAGTCTCCCTAAAGTGTAATCAGCACTTTAGCTGCCTAGTAGGTAGGAAAGAATCAAGCACTTTCAGCACAAGAGGGGAGAATCAAGTGGCTTCTCTTCCAGGCACGAGAAAGCCTGGCTGGACCTTGGGGAATGGCATGGACGCTCAGGTCCCTGGTGCCTCTGGGGGCTTCCCAACCCTTCTGAGAGTTTGGTTCACTCACCAAGGGTGCACCGGAAGGGTCCACACAGTCAGAGAGACGGGCCTGTGGGCTTCTTGCCCTCACACAAGTCAGAGGCAGCAGTCACAGGTGTGGTGTCCATGGCACCTCTGTTCAGCCTTCCAGAGAGAGCGGAAGGCGCAAACCACCCAGCCTTGGCCAGTCTGCCAGACAAGGAAAATTCCTTCCTGACCCTGGCAGAGATCATCAACTTCACTCTGGGCATGTGACCAAAAATTCACCCAATTAAGCACCTACACATTGGCTGTTTATGCACCAAAGCATCACTGCGCGGAACAGGCTGTGAAGGTGTAAACCATGGAAAAAGGGGCTTGGGAGGGCCTTCCTTGATCCCACCCTCGGGGCCATCTCACTGGGAAGAATAATGCTTTTCCTCCTCTAAAGTCCCAGTGATACTCCAATGCCCACCAGGTCCCAAGCCCTACGGGCAAGGCAGGGTCCACTTCCTACCTTCTGGACCTCCCTCAGAAGAGACACATGGAGGAAAACCCACTGGTTGAACTATTTCAATGCTTTCTGCTAAAGGCTTGTGGGTTGAGTGCTTGAGTGTTTGCTCTTCTGGGAAAAACCAGAGCAGCTATGAGACTGCTTTGCTGATGTCTTGCCAAGTGATTCCTCATCTTCCTTTGGTTTGTATCAGAAGTTTGCTAGTTTGTTCATTTTTTAGTTGTTTTTCTAAAGGTACCGGCAAAGACTCATAGGAGTTGTGCTGAATAGTTTACCATGGGCTCCCAGACAAGGCTCATCGGGTTTGGGTTAAACCCATGTGAGTGTGTTCAGTTGCTTCAGTCGTGTCCAGACTCTGCAATGCTGTGGACTGGAGCCTGCCAAGCTTCTCTGTCCATGAGATTCTCCAGGCAAGAATACTGGAGTGGGTTTCCATGTGCTTCTCCAGGGGATCTTCCCAGCTTGGGGATGGAACCTGCAGCACCTGCATTGCAGGTGGATTCTTTACCCACTGAGCTACCTGGGAAGCTATATTAAATCCATTGGGATTTAAATCCAACCTCTGCCACCCACAAGGAAAGGGATGTGGGACACATTTCTGACTACTCAGCCTGCTGAAATTTTATGATTTATTCTTTATTTTTGTTTCATATAAGGTGTGTTGTGTCAAAATCCACAACCTTCTTTGAGCTCATCTCTCAAAAGGAGATTTTTCACATGCAATACTCAGGATAACCCAAAGATTTAACAAAATTAGGTAATATATGTGGATGAGCGGTAGGTCCATTACTGTCCCAGCGGGGGATGGGGGAATCAATTGTCATCAGTATTCTAAAAGGCTGCTACTTAGGTGACTTCTGAGAAAAGCAGACAACCAATCTGTGAAAACTCTTACCAAGAACACTTTGAATCGCCAAAAAACCCTCTCACAGAGAACATGAGGACAAAATAATTAAGCTTTCACTCAGAAGGGCAAACAACCTCCTCCCCTGGGTCTTTAGACTGAAGCATGAAGCTGTCTCCCTGAATCACTTTACCTTGCTAGGCTTCAGTTTCCTCCTCTGTAAAGACACTTAGGGATCACTGTCCCTAAGGATCTCTGACAGCCTTTCCAGTTCGTAAAATTTTCAGCACATCAGAATGAATGTGGGGCCTCAGCTCCCGCGGGAGAAGCGAGCATGTGCTACACCAGTCTGCCAGCAGGGGGCGAACGCTCAAGAACCTCACATAGTGCAGCGTCTTAGAAAAGGTCTGAGAATACAGTGGAAAAACCCTAACCATTGCTTTTCTGGAAGCAATCTGTACTGAGGAGGTGTGAGAGTACACAATGGGTTTCCTTTAAGCTATTACGTTCAGAAAATCTCCTGAAAAATTCCCCAAACTGTAATAAGGCAACTATTATTTTTTTCTGTTTCAAGGGGGTGCTCCACGAGCAGGCCAATGGGAAAAGGAGGCACTTAGGCAGGAGGACGTGGCTTTTCTTGAAGCTGAATATTTTTTGGTGTAAAATCCAGCTTCCCTTCCTCAAGTCAGCTTGAAGAAGGGTAGAGAATGGCGTGCCCGTACACCATTCTCTCTCAGTGAGCTCCCTTTGGTTTAGTCAAGTGGCCCAGAGGGGGCAGGGGCTGCCACGAAGGAGTTGGATGGCTACACAGCCTGAGGAAGCAAAAACGTCTCTCTCAGGCCAGCAGTTAAATCCCAGTCAAACAGCTCCGGGGAGGTACTGAGACTGATGGACGTGGCAGGAGGCCTGGCCATCTGGAGCTGGGGACGGACCCACAGACCCAGGCCCCCCACCAGAGCCACTAAGCCCTGACGCCCCTTACGACTTATCCGAAAGAGCAAAGAAAAGGTGCTTACGTGAGGACGGCGGTGCTGGGTCCAAAGAGGAGGTTTTCAAAGCAAGAGAAGGCAGGCACTCCCAGCACCGGCTTACGGTGGAAATAAAGGCACCTGTAGCCTTGTGATATAAGTAACACCTACAGACAGGTCCGTTTGGTTTTTCAGGTTTATGCACAACCCCTTTGATGACGGTGACATACAGTGACACGGCTCCTTGGAGGGGGAACGGTTCTCACAGAGAGAAAGTTTACCTTTATCCTGCTTTTGTGCCCAGCTCCCCCCCCCCCCAC
>SJYA01002280.1:1893728-1932310 GCA_006410615.1 Neotragus moschatus | reverse complement strand
GCAAGCTGGAGAGGAAGCAGGAATGTAGCCGTGGTGCCCATCTCTGCAGCCTTCCTCTCCCTCCTCCACCCCCAGCAGTAAGGTGGAAGGATAGGATAGGGCAGTGGTTAAGAACAGACTCTGCAGCTAGACGATTTTTTTTTTTTTTTTTTGCAGTTAGATGACTGAATTCAAATCTAGGTGCATCATTTTCTAGGCGTGTCACCTTGAACCAGTTAACTAGTTAGCTAATAACTTAAGTCACTGTAATGCAAATAACAGGACCTCATATGAGGTCCTGTGAGTGAAGAACTATGTGAGCTCTTTGTCTCGTCCTGATTGGAGTGTTTTCTTTGACCCTTCTCCACCACTTCCTCTAAACTCATGCCTTCCCAGCAGACTAAAGGGAATAGCCAGTTTGTAGAACCAGTGTTGGGGCCTTGTGTCTACTTTTTCACCTAAAGCATAACCAGCCATTGGACACATTAACTTATTCAAATTCTACCCTCTTGGGACATAATGTCTCATGGGGTTGTTTTCTCTCTTACCTTCCCCTTTACAGATGGAGAAAAGAAGAGGTTTAGGGGCTCGGTCAGGTGACCACAGTGACGAGGCTGGGGTCTGACTTGGATGCGAGCTCTTGGGTGTCTTTGTGAGAAGTACCTGCATCCCTATAAGAGCAGAAACTGCACCCAAATTAGGCTGAAAACAGAAGTCCCGGGTCACCTGCAGACGGCACTGATGGCCCCCTGCCTTTGGCCCCGTGCTTCCAGCTCTCCCGGGCAGCCGAGACCTATGTCCAAACTGCAGACTCTGAGCTTTAGAGTGAGAGCAGGGACTGGTCTGTTAGGTTTTCTTGGGAGCACCAGGCATGGGTGCAAACGCAAATACAAACACACATATAGTCTGGGGAAACAAAAGGCAGTTCATCAGCGGACTCAAGCGTCATCACGCAAAAATTGTTGAAGGAAGATAAGAGGACTGCTGAGGATTCTGACTTGCTGTGTAACCTCAGGCAAGTCAGGTAGCTTCTCTGGGCTTCACATCCCTTGATGGTAAAAGGAGGAGGCTGGCTTAGAATTGGAATTTTCAAACTGTGCTCTGAGGAACCCTCGGTTCACTGGAGCCCTCGTAGGAGCTGCTGGGGGTGGGTTGGTGAGAGAATGGGATCAGAGTGGGTTAGGCTCCAGGCGGCTCCTCCCTGATTCAGTAAGAGCATCTCGGCTTTTATATCAATCTTCAGGATAAGATTTCTCTGGAACAAAAGAATCCGCACTTGAAAAGAGTCTGCAGAGAATGGGATTAGGTGGTCATTGAGATTCCTTTGAGCTTTAAAATTCTGCGATTTGCCTCTTTCTCCTCTGTGTCGGGGGATCTGGTTGGTCATACACACTGTTTCCCACTGTTGGGTAATTTCCCATCTTGTCACTAGTCTTGGAAAGTCTTCTTATGTTTATATCTACACACATATGTTCTTCTTAGCGGAGAGAGTTTCATGGAAAACATTGTATTCTGATATTGTTTTTAGAAAAGAGTCTTTGGAGAAATTACATTTGTTTCTGTGCTGTCTTGGCTCAGCTATTTCAGAGTGAAAAGTTTCTGGCTGTAAATGTGTATGACAGCAAACTGTTGGTCTCCTGGTCCTGAGTATGTAATACAGCATATCTGGGTGCCCGGGGGGCTAGCGAATAAAAGAGGTGATTAAGATAAAACCAAAATAAAAGAGGAATTTGACTCTAATTAAATCTAACTATCACATTGAACCTACATTTGATTGGAGTGGAGATCTTGAATGATATCAAACACTAAGCTCATAAAACCTGTATTTGAATGTCAGAGGAGGACCGAAGGAATGAGGCATTCTAGACTTTCCAGCCCATCCGCCCTCTGCTGTCTCAACCACATGGCAATACNGGAATTTGACTCTAATTAAATCTAACTATCACATTGAACCTACATTTGATTGGAGTGGAGATCTTGAATGATATCAAACACTAAGCTCATAAAACCTGTATTTGAATGTCAGAGGAGGACCGAAGGAATGAGGCATTCTAGACTTTCCAGCCCATCCGCCCTCTGCTGTCTCAACCACATGGCAATACGGGTAGCATGAATTAGGCTTACAAGAGCCACAGAGTGACTAAGCTTGGATTCTATTTTTTTTTTTTTTTTAAGATTTTTTTGATGTGGATCATTTTTAAAGTTTTGTTCTTTGATTGAAATTGTTACAATATTGCTTCTGTTTTATGTTTTGGATTTTTGGCCATGAGGCATGTGGGATCTCAGTTCCCCAGTCAAGGATAGAACCCATACCCCCAGCATTGGAAGGTGAAGTCTTAACCACTGGCCCACCAGTGAAATTTCTAAGCCTGGATTCTGCAGAGAGACTTTACAGGTTTGAATCCTGACTTTGCCATTTTCTGGCTGAGTGAGTCTGGGAAACTTCCTTAAATTCTTTACATCCTAGCTCCCTCATGTGTAAAGTAGGGGGAAGAGAATGCCTCCCTTGTAGGGTGTTGGGTGAATTAAATGAATTAAAAGCTGAGAGGAGGTGAGAGCCCTAGAATGAGCTCTGTTATCTATATGCTGTGTGTGCGTGTGTTCAGTCGTGTCTGACTCTTTGCCACCCTAAGGACTGTAGCCCACCAGGCTCCTCTCTGTCCAAGGGATTTTCCAAGCAGGAATACTGGAGTGGGCTGCCATGCTCTCCTCCAGGGGATCTTCACGACCCATGGATAGAACTCATGTCTCCTGCGTCTCCAGCATTGCAGGCACTCGTTACCTCTGAGCCACCACAGAAGACGCTATCTACGTGCTGGCCTGTTACATTTGTTAAAGTAATTAAACAAGGAGGCTGTTTGACTGTGGTGCCTTTAATGGCCGGTTAGCCTACACAAGCAAACTGACGCCTCAGCCAAAGTTGATTTTAAATGCACTCAGGTCCAAAAAAAAAAAAAAAAAAGGAAATTCAAAACCACCAATCACAGACAGCCAACTAGGATTTCCCAGATAAAGCAACTGCTTAAGTGAAAGCCAATCAAATAATTTCCTTGCTTTCTTCCATGTCTGCGCTATAAAAGCCATTCCCAGGACTTCCCTGGAGGTCCAACGGTTAAGACAGGGTGCTTCCACTGCAGGGGGCACAGGTTGGATTCCTGGTCGGGAAACTCAGGTCCCTCATGCCACATAGTGTGACCAGAAAATAGAAGAAAAAAAAAAGTCACTCCCCTGGCTCTTCTTGGTGGAGTGCTCCTAAACTCCTGATCACTTGCAGTTTGGTGATGCTGGATTGGAATTGATGTTTGCTCAAATAGACACTTGATAATTTTCATGTGCCTTATCTTTTAATACATTCACTACTTTAAATTCTCATAACTCTCTGATGAGGATGCTACTTATTATCCCCATTTTACAGATAAAGGAACTGAGGCATAGAGAAGTGAAGTGACTTGCCCACAGTCACACAGCTAGTAAGTGGCAGAGCAGTATTTTCTGCCTCCAGAGTCCATCCTCTTAACCATCATGCTAACTGGTCCCTGGGTGTTCCTGGGGTGGTTGAGGGGGGACAGGAGAAGGGAACCTACCACATGCCAAGAACTGTTCTAGAACCACTCACCTGTTGTCCCGTGGTTATTTTTCACTGTAATCCTGAAAAGTAGCTATGACTACCTTCTTTTAAAGGATGAAGAATCAGAGTTGCCCGGCTTGTTGGGTGTCACCCAGCTGGGCAGTGGCCAAGCCTGGGTTGAACTCAAGGCTGCCCACTGTTAAAACCACAGTGTAGACATGAGAGTTCAAGCTGGTCTCAGAGGGGGGTCTGGTCTCAGAGGGGGTCCTTCCCTCTCAGTTGGTTTAAGATCCCTGAATCTCATGACTGTTGCACACACAGTCTGTCTCTCAGAGTAGAACAGAAATTCTGTTACCTCCTTGATTCTCTGGTGTCTAGTATGGTGCTTGGGACAAAGAGGACACTCTTTACATGCATTATCATGGGAGTGAATTAAAAGGCAAGCCTCCTGACATAAGGCTGGAGGTTCCTACCCAGTTCCTTTCACTAGATGTAATGGGTTCCCTTCTTCTCCTAGACCCTGACTCTGGTTAACCCGAGCCAGCATTTCTTTAGTCATTTTTCTCTCCCTGAATCTGTCACCCTCATCACCCAAGGGGCAGCACAGGCTGAAAACAAAAGTGAGTTAAAAAATACATTTAGCTAAATTCAGAGATGAGGCCATTAGCAGGAACAGACTTTCAGGGTGAAGATAAAATATATGAGCTATGGATTAGGATCTCTGTTTCCATTATCTTAAAATCATTTTTTTTTTTTAAAAGAAAAGAGTCTGTTGGAGAAATTACATTTTTTATGCTCTATTGGCTTAAATATATTTAAGAATGAAAAGTTTTCTGTTTGTGGATATGTATAATAGCAAGCTCCTGGCACCTGCCACCTGGGAGCCGTTAGATGAGGCATCAGACTGTAAGGCTTCAGTTTCCTCATCTGGACATACCTACTCTGATTCCTGGTACACAGTAAGTTCTCACTGAATGGTGACTCCTATGGTCTATGGAGAGAAATGTAGATGTTGATTGAGATCACCCACCTTTGAGGATTACCACACCAAGTAGGGTACTGTTGCCCTTCTGCAATGAATAATCATAATCACCACCATTTATCTGGCATTTACTAGTTGCCAGACATTGCCTAGGCATGCTCCATGTATTAAATCATTTAATCTTTGCATCACTCCTCTGAGGAAGGTACCATTATTATTATCTAAAATTTACTAATGAGAAAACAGGCATAGAAAGTTCAAAGGACTTGCTAAATATCACACAGCTGGTAGAACGTGAAGCAGGATTTGAGTCTAGGGCATCAGAGGGCAGACACACTGAAACCATCATCACAGAAAACTAGCCAATCTGATCACACGGACCACAGCCTTGTCTAACTCAATGAAGCTAAGCCATGCTATGTGGGGCCACCCAAGATGGGAGGGTCATGGTGGAGAGATCTGATAGAATGTAGTCCACTGGAGAAGGGAATGGCAAACCACTTCAGTATTCTTGCCTTGAGAACCCCATGAANTGTATGGATGTGAGAGTTGGACTGTGAAGAAAGCTGAGTGCAGAAGAACTGATGCTTTTGAACTGTGGTGTTGGAGAAGATTCTTGAGAGTCTCTTGGACTGCAAGGAGATCCAACCAGTCCATTCTAAAGGAGATCAGCCCTGGGTGTTCTTTGGAAGGAATGATGGTGAAACTGAAACTCGAATACTTTGCCACCTCATGCAAAGAACTGACTCATTGGAAAAGTCCCTGATGCTGGGAGGGATTGCGGGCAGGAGGAGAAGGGGACGACTGAGGATGAGATGGATGGATGGCATTACCGACTCAATGGACATGAGTTTGAGTGAACTCCAGGAGCTGGTGATGGACAGGGTGGCCTGGTGTGCTGTGATTCATGGGGTCGCAAAGAGTCAGACACGACTGAGGGACTGAACTGAACTGAACTGATGTAAGAGAATCCCAAGAGGAGCTTGGTGGCCTACAGTCCATGGGGTCACAAAGAGTCAGTCACAACTGAGTGACTTAGCATGCACACACAGGTGGCACTAGAATCACAAGCTTCCCCATTNTCGCAAAGAGTCAGACACGACTGAGGGACTGAACTGAACTGAACTGATGTAAGAGAATCCCAAGAGGAGCTTGGTGGCCTACAGTCCATGGGGTCACAAAGAGTCAGTCACAACTGAGTGACTTAGCATGCACACACAGGTGGCACTAGAATCACAAGCTTCCCCATTAGGCTCTCATTTGGTACCTCTGGAGGAGGCAGAATCTAAATTGTGGAGACACAATTTTTTTTTTTTTTTGGCTGTCCTGGGTCTTCATTGTGGTTTCTCTTGTTGCAGTACTCAGGCTTAGTTGCCCTACAGCATGTGGGATCTTAGTTCCCCGACCAGTGATTAAACCTGCATCCTCTGCATTAGAAGGAGGATTCGTAACCGCTGGACTACCAGGGAAGTTCTGATATGAATTTCTTAGGCTTCTCAGAGGATCAAAATCAAGGATAAGGATTATAAACCTGTTATCCATGGAAACACCCAGGAAGGACTTAAGCACAAATAAGTGCTGAAGCAACTCTTGTTGCTGGTTGTGTATTTGCTTTATTTCCTCTTTGGGTCTTTCCCCAGTCTCCTATATCCATCTCATCCCTTAGCTATTCACGCTGTCCACTGTCCTGGCCAAGAACCCCAACTCAGCAGAGAACAGCAGTGAGGCATCTGCCTTGGTAATCTTTCCATGGCTATGAGCTTCGTGGAAGAAATGGATCTTTGTGTGATTTCCATCACAGAAGGCATTGTGGAGGTTAAACAATAGCAAAGACAACGGCTGGCTGAAGTATAATGAAAATGAGATTAGGTATACTGATGTTGTCATTTCAAGGTTTAATTATGGTAATGTTTATAAAACAGCAGACACAACTGCATGACAGTAGTTTTGGTCTCCTCTCTGTCTGTGGAGATATTGGAGCATGCTGAGTCGCTTTAGTCAAGTCTGACTCTGTGTGACCCCATGGACTGTAGCCTGCCTGGCTCCTCTGTCCATGGGCTATAGGCAAGAACACTGGAGTGGGTTGCCACGCCCTCCTCGGGGGATCTTTCTCACCCAGGGATTGATCCTGAATCTCTTACCTCTCCTGCATTGGCAGGCAAGTTCTTTACTGCTAGTACCACCTACGGAGAAGGCAATGGCAACCCACTCCAGTACTCTTGCCTGGAAAATCCCATGGACAGAGGAGCCTGATGGGCTGCAGTCCATGGGGTCGCTAAGAGAGATGCGACATGACTGAAGTGACTTAGCAGCAGCAGCAGCAGTGCCGCCTAGCTCGGGGCTATGTTTTAGGTGAGCCCAGTTGAATCTGAAGTCACACTGGCTATACGTTGAATGCATCTGAGAGGCCCAGCTAAGGGAAGCTTTCTCAAAGGAAGCATTCTTAAAGAGTATTTTCTTTAGCTGTTTTCCTACCAAACATCAATACCTTGGCGGGCATGAGCTTGCTTCCTGAGAGAATTGCTGGGGGCGACAATTCGAAGAATGGATGCCATTGACCCCGGTGGCCAGTTCGTGATGTTGGTTGGAGGATGGTGTGGTGCTGTCGGTGCCGCCATTGACTAGTATTGAATGGGCCAGTCCCTTCAGCTATGGCTCATTCATTTCGTTAATTCAGGAACCACATTAATGACAGGCTATCGTTAGTTGATCCCTCAGTCAATCATTGAAGACTTAATCTTCCTACAGGTGAATTGACGCTTGCTGGCTAAATTTATCTGAACTTCAGTTTCCTTATCCGTCAGTAGGAATGACCACACACGTCGTTTGATATTGCGTGTCTTCACACTGATATCCATGTCTCCGCACTGAGCTCTTCTGTCCATTGTCATCAAAAAGCATGTCTATGGTCAAGGGACTGGGGGCAATGGTGGCTATGAGGATGGAGGTTGGCTTGAGGAGGGGTGCTAGGGGAAATCCATTGTGGATCCATGTAGACTTACTCATATTGGTCAAGCAAATCTTATTTCTAAGATGCTGTTGATTATAATAGACAACACTGATTTAGGTAAACTTTGTAGGCAGAAAACATTATATTAAATGTATAGGTAGTTGGTAAAGCTTATCCTGATTTCAGAAATGTTAAAATGTGAACTTGGTAAATATAGTAATTAAAAAATATGTAATAGGCCAATATTTTCAGGAATATTAAGAAAAGAGCAAGATCTAGTTGCATCCTTCAATAACAAACACTTTAGCAGAGAATTCAAAAAGAGACATTTAGAGCGAGTACAGAAGTCCAAGTCTAATTTTGAGTTAGAGACTGTAGGACTTCAGGGAGGGGGAGGTCAATAAGGGCTGAAACAGTCAGAAACCGCTTCTTGTGGGATCTGGCATGTGAGTTGGGTTATGAAAAATTGGAATGACTTGCTAAAAATGGTTGCTTATTATGTGCCAAGTACAACAGCTATAGGAATCGGGCCTGTTATTATCCACATTTTACAGAAGGGGAAACTGAGGCTCAAAGAGCTTCAGGAATTTGCCCAAGATCAGACAGCTAACAAGCAGCAGAGCCAGGGTCCCATTGCCTGATTCAGAGCTCAGGCTGTGGCCCACCACACTCTGTGGTGTCTGAGACGGCCAGAAGGACAGGCCCTTTCAAACAAGAGGAAACTTGCAGGTGTGCAGAGAGAATGAGCAGGGGATGGCCCAGGAGCTCATGTCTAACACATGCCACCACATGGCAGTCCTGGGACGTCAACCACTAAGAACTAGCAGGGGTCTCTGGCTAGTTGATGAGGAGTTTTGAATTTGAGAAGGTCTCAGATCTCATCTGCTCTTCAGGGTCAGATTTTTGCAGGTCAGCAATGATGCTTGGTTGACAACTTTGATTTTTCTCTTACTCTGTCCATGAGTTTTTCCAGGATTACAATGTATTTCTTATGGAGGTTGCTGCTGGGTTTTCTTCTTCCACTCATTTTAAACTAATATTGCTTTCTTAGGTTGTTTTCTTGCAATCTTCTACTATCTCCCACAATTTGATTTGCCATTAAGAAGTACAAAGGTCTGGACTGCACACTGAAATTTCCTGAGTTTGGTTTTGTTGGAGACTCACTTAGAGAAACAGTCTCAGTTGTAAACACAGGATGGTGTAAGAACTCAGGCACTGTGCTTTTACAAAATTTCAGCCTTTCATTGTTATGAACTTTTCTGATTTATCACCTTCTTCTAGAGTGTGTCATCATATGTTAACTGAAATCCAACAATTCTGGTACTTAAAAATCTGAGAGGTGAGCCTTCAAATTTGGGAAGCTGCTTGGCCTCACTGAGAGTTTCACATCAATGTTGACTGGTTTGTGCCTTGAACTTGCAAACCCGGGGAGGTTCCAATGAGCCATTTTTCACACTCCAAGGTGTTTGTCTAGGGTCCACATTTGGGGACGTTATCACTGAGCTGTTGGAGTGTCTTCTTTGGTCTTGGACATCACTTGCCCTCATCTCTTTTCATGAAATGATGTTTTAATTCCTCTCAAAGTACAAAAGCAGGTAGGTAGGATTCAGTTTCATTCTGAGTCAGTGGTTATCCTTTGGTTCCAAAGAACCAATATGAAATATGGGACTTGGCTGAAGATTTTATTTCTTTTCCTCTTTTAATTTTTATTTTGTATTGGAGTATAGTTGATTATTATAATTTTATTGGAGTAGAGTTGATTTACAGTGCAATGTTAGTTTCAGGTGAACAGAAAAGTGATTCAGTGATATATACAGGTCTATCTATTCCTTTTCAATTCTCTCTTCCTTCAGGTTATTGCAGAATATTGAGTAGAGTTCCTTTCACTATACTATAGTCCTTGCTGGTTATCTATTCTATATGTAGTAATGTGTATAGGTTAATCCCAAACTCCTAATTTATCTCCTCCCTTCCCTTTGTTAACCATAAATTTGTTTTCTAAGTCTGTTTCTGCTTTGTAAATAAGTTCATTTGTATCCTTCTTTTTAGATTCCCCGTATAAGCAATATCGTCTGACATCTGTGATTCTGTGTCTGACTTACTTCACATAGTATGATAATCTCTAGGTCCATTCATGTAGCTGCAAATGGCATTATTTTATTCCTTTTTTATCGCTGAGTAATATTCCACAGGGCTTCCCTGGTGGCTCAGCAATAAAGAATCTGCCTGCCAATGCAAAAGACATGGGTTTGATCCTGGAGTTGGGAAGATCCTTTGGAGAAGAAAATGGCAACCCACTCTAGTATTCTTGCCTGGTAAATCCCATGGACAGAGGAGCCTGGTGGGCTACAGTCAGACACACATCTCAGAGTCAGACAAGACTTCGTGACTAAACAAGAACGATATCCCATTATATACGCGTACCACATCTTTATCCATTCCTCAGCTGATGGACATTTAGACTGTTCCATGTCCTGGCTATTGCAAATAGTGCTGCCTAAACATCAAGGTGCATGTATCTTTTCAAATTATGTTTTTCTCTAGATATATGTGTGGAATCGCTGGATCATATCATAGCTCTATTTTTGACTTTTAAAGCAACCTCCATACTGTTCTCTATAGTGACTGTACCATTTACATTCCCACCAAGAGTGTAGGAGTGTTCTCTTTTCTCCACACCCTCTCCAGCATTTATTGTTTGTGAACTTTTTGATGATGGCAATTCTGAGTGAGAGCTTCCCTGGTAGATCAGCTGATAAAGAATCCGCCTGCTATGCTTGAGACCCCAGTTCGATTCCTGGGTTGAGAAGATCCTCTGGAGAAGGGATAGGCTACCCACTCAAGTATTCATGGGCTTCCCTGGTGGCTCAGACAGTAAAGAATTTGCCTGCAATGAGAGAAACCTGGGTTCAGTCCCTGGGTTGGGAAGATTCCCTGGAGGAGGGCATGGCAATCCACTCCATTATTTTTGCTTGGAGAATCCCCATGGACAGAGGAGACAAGCAGGCTATAGTCCCTGGGGTCACAAAGAGTTGGACATGACTGAGTGACTAAGAACACACATTCTGACGGGGGTGAGGTGATATCTCATTGCAGTTTTGATTTACTTTTCTCTAATAATTAGTGATGTTGCGAATCTTTTCATGTGCCTCTTGGTCATCTGTATGTCTTCTTTGGAGAAATGTCTATTTAGGTCTTCTTCCCATTATTTGATAGGGTTTTTTTTTTTTTTTTTTAATATTGAGCTGCATGAGCTGTTTGTATATTTTAGAGATTAAGCCCTTGTTGGCCGCATCATTAGCAAATATTTTCTCCCAATCTGTGCGTTGTCTTTTTGTTTTGTTTATGATTTCCTTTGCTGTGCAAAATGGCCGAACAGTTTTAAATGATACAGTAACTAAACAGACAACTGTGGTGTTGCTAAAAGCAAAAACCAGATAAGACGGTAGCAAAGGAAAAACAAGAACAAGAAAGGGCACTAGGTTTCGAATCTGATAGATGCAGGTTCAAAGCTTGGTGCTATCACTCGGTAGCCAGTGATAATCATCTCCCTAAGACACAGCTTCCTCATCTAAAAACCTGGAGAAATAAATTATCACTTCGTAGAGTTTTGGTAAGGATTAAATGAAATAATATAAAACAAGAAGTACTTAGCTCAATGCCTGGCATTTATTAAATACTCAGTAAATGGTGGTTATACTTCTTACTATATTATTATTTTTTGCTGCTGCTGCTGTTGTTATTAAACTTATCCACCTTTCAATTTCCTAATCAGCAAAATGAGAATAATGTTAGCTATTTGCTAGATTAGTTGAAATAATACAGGTGTGTGTGCCCCTGGCACTTAGTTGATTTCATCCATCCATTTGTTCATTTTCCGTCTCTTATCTGGTGTCTATCAAAAGTGTACTAACCTTGGAAGTTAGGAGAAGGTCAGCATATCTGGCCAACAGTTATTATCTTAAATAGAGTAATACTTTTATAAGATGTTATAAGATATACTTTTATACTTACACTTTTTTATACATCTTATACTTTTATAAGATGTTCATTCCCTGACCCAAACTTTTTTGTCCTGACCTCCCATGTGCCCTTCTGGGAACAAAGAAACTCCAAGGATCCCAACAACTCACTTTGTAGAGTGGCCAACAGTTTTGCCACCTGCCCATGGCCCACTCTCCATCTTTCTGCACAAGCCCTGTGGGTGGGCTTTGGCAAGTTCACCTTCTGCTGTACCTAGAGGAGAATGGATGCCACCTGCCTTTATGGGAGGGAAACAGGCGCAGGGTCTCTTTGATTAGGGGTTTGTCTTCACCCCAGGCTGCAGCTGTCACTTTGAGTAAAGTTCAGGTGGCATTAAGGCAGATGGCAGATTTTGCACAAGGCCATCTGAGGGAGGAAATAACCAACTGGGGTCAAGTGTTCCAGCCAAAGCAAGCGGTGAGTTGCACAATTGACCAGCAGACCATGGCTGTGCTAAGAGAGGCCGTCCAAGTATTTAAGGCTGTGAGTAGACTGGGGGGAAGGGTGGAAATGACCAGGCTGGCTCTGGGCCTGGCCCACATGGGGATAGGTGCTCAGCTCTTGCTGTAGCAGGGAACCTAGCCTTGAAGTGTACCTTACACCCATCTGACCACTGATGTTTGTTATTGCTGTTTAGTTGCTAAGTCATATCCATCTCTTTGCAACCCCATGGACTGCAGCATGCCAGGCTCCTCTGTCCTTCATTGTCTCCCAGAGTTTGCTCAAATTCAAGTCCATTGAGTCATGGTGCTATCTTACTATCTCATCCTCTACTGCCCTCTTCTCCTTTGGCCTTCAATCTTTCCCAGCATCAGTGTCTTTTCCAATGAATTGGCTCTTCCATCAGATGGCCAAAGTATTGGACCTTCAGTTTTAGCAACAGCCCTTCCAATGAATATTCAGGGTTGATTTCCTTTAGGAAACCACTAATGTTTAATCAAGTTTAGATCAGAATTGGAGACTTTCTGGAGGACTCATTTAGTACTGGGCCTTGAGGAGTTCATTTATCCAGACCAGAGGTGAGTAGAGTTGACTCCAGTCAGGCCACACAATATTCAGAAGGAGCAGTACTGTTTCAGAAGCCCTTGCAACTTACAAACTAGTTTAAGGCGATAGACGTTGAAGACAAGCCAAGATAGGCCTGGATATAAGATTTGAAAATGTGGCAGACAGTGGCTAAAGAGGGCACTTGCAGGTAGAATTGGCAATTAGGAGCCCCATGAAAGTGAAAATTGCTCAGTTGTGTCAGACTCTTTGCGACCCCATGGACTATACAGTCAACGGAATTCTCCAGGTCAGAATACTGGAGTGGGTAGCCCTTCTCTTCTCCAGGGGATCTTCTCAGCCCAGGGATCAAACCCAGGTCTCCTGCATTGCAGGTGGATTTTTTGGAAGCCCAAGGATACTGGAGTGGGTAACCTATCGCTAATCCAGAGGATCTTCCTGATTCCGGAATCAAACTGGTGTCTCCTGCATTGCAGGCAGATTCTTTACAAACTGAGCTGTCAGGGAAACCTGATAGCTATTGGATAGCTATCAGGAGCTCCAGAGGTCTTAGTTAAATAGAAATATAGAAGGGTCTATTTTTCTAGGGGGAAAAGAGTTATGACAGATTCAACATAGAGGGGAGAACAGGCAAAATTCTACCGCTTGTACTCCCATTCGTCATGTACAGTCTTAGACACAACTCCCAACCACACCCCCTCTTATATCTTCCTTGCTCTTCCCTAGACACCCTGTCCTCCCCAGCAATCCACCACACACAGCACAGATCCTCCCACGCCATGCACAGCCATCAGATAAACACAGTCTCCTTAGGAAGCTGATTAATAAAACTATTTTATCTATAATTACACTTGACTGATAATAATGTCCTCAGAGCCTGCATGGTTAGATTGGCTCAGATGGTAACATCCAGATTAGGACTGAACTCCCTTTGAACTCTGGACACACTGTTGGTCTCTCCAGCTCAGAGGTTACAAATGGCTTTAGCTGGATTCGCCCCATGGAACTAGGAGGGTAAGCAGAATTCCAGCTCGCTTTGGTTCTCCTTTCTCTCTGAGACTGTACAGATGATATCTCCGAGAACACATGGCCCAAAGTAGGAGGACGGGCTGAATTCAATTACCTCCTCCAACTCACCACGGCATACTCTGGTGGCTCTACTTCCAAACCAATGTCAGTCTCAGGTTCCTTGGAGGAAGTGACTGTGAATGCTGTCTGCAGGACTGACACTTGAAAATAAACAGTTTAATTCCTGGATCTTAGGCTGTTGGGGATGGGCTCTACTGAGCCATAATTAACTCTTTAAAGTCTTCACGGTGTCCTGAAAATATCTGATTCTTTATGATGTAACGCTGAATGGAGGCAGCGAAGAGGCCTTTTAGGCTAATTACATGTTGGAATGAGGTTAATGACGTGCTGAATATTCTTTGCAAGTCATCTGGTAACACGCAGACACTGGTGGCTTTTAAAGAAGGTGGGGGCTAGAATTTGAGCTAGACAGGCCCCTGATGTCACTCCTTAATTTAGTCCCTCCCCTGGAATTAGACCCCGTGTGCCCCCCACCTCATCTCCAAGAATTAAGAGATCTTGCTTTTCAATTGGCATTTGATGCCATGGGCCTGGAGATGGGGACTGCCATCCGCTTGGGTCTCAGCTCTGTCTTACACATTTTAGAGCAGCTGAATTTAGCTGAGGATGAGAGTAAGAACCTACTATCCAGTGGGATGCTTTTCTGCTGAGCAGAAGGCCTGTCAGTACGAATAAGCAAGATGTGCATCAAAACGAACCACTGGATCACAGGAGGATGCCCAGCACCCAGGAGTGAGTCCTGACAGCAGCCGACTGAAGGGACTTCATAGTATAACGATCCCATTCTGCAGATGCACAGTGGCATTTCAAAATTACCCAGGGAGATCCAACAACCACTCCTTTCCCATCCTTCTACTCAGGGCCAGGCATTATTTTAGTCACCTGCAGAGCTGTTCCAAGTGCCTACAGCCTCGAATTAGGGGTGCCACATGCTGCTTTTCTGACTCCCCAACATTTCCTATCTGGATGAAACCGGGTAACAATGAATCTCATGGCTTAGACGAAAGAGCGAAAAGTAACTACAAAAGGCCACCATGCTTCTTGAGGATGCTTGTCTTACCCCCGAGGCAAGGTGATAGAGTCTGGTTTGCAGGCTCAGTGGATATACAGGAACCTCCGAGTTTTCTCAGCACCCTCTTTTCCTCACTCTTGGTGGAAGGATTGGAGCAAGGCTAGCCCTGCCCATGGGCTGTCTCCTCTCCCATCAGGTGCCCCTTCTTCTCCCTGCACCCTCAGCCACGCAGCACCCACCTCTGTTCACTTGTCCCGCCAGGCTGGGCCGGGCCCTGGTCCTCCGACGTGGTCATTGCTTGGCCCCGAGAAGGCCCCAGTTGGCTGGGCCCCTCAGCAACAGGGATACCGCATGGCTGCTTCCAGGCTGGCGACACCCCCTCGGGGTGCTCCAGCCCCGAGCAGCCTCCCACGTGCAGCAGGGCCCCAGAATGGCAGCCGGCAGGTGGCCCTCCCACCTCCACAATGCCCAGGTCGGGGCTGGAGGTCAGGCGAGTCTCCTGTTTTGACGGGAGCTGTGAAGAAGAGAGACAGCTGCCGCCTTGCCCGACGTGGCTGAGGTCTGAGCGAGCAGCAGGGCTGTGTCTGGGGAGGCGAGGCACGGCGTCTGGAGAAGGCACGAAGAAGTGTGTCAGACAGAGCTCATCAGCACCTCAGCACCTGGCCAAATAGTAATTACCAGCGCCTCGTGCCACCCAGGAGAGGGAGGGCGATATCTTTATCCCCATTTTATAGAAGGGTAAGTGGAGGCCCAAGGAGGTTACACAACTGCTTTTAGCCAGTCAGTCAGAGGCTAATCTTGGCCCTGAAGGGGGCTGACTCAGAGGCTGCCAATGCACCATGGCAACCGTGGGCCCCAACAGATGTGGGGTCTGGTATCCTGAAACACCTTGTGAAGAAAAATGTCTCCGGGCAGCTAACTCAGGACGGGTTACCCTTTATATTCCCTGCTTCAGATTTGCGAAGCTCGCGAGGGTATATTAAAATCTCTGAGAATTTGTCTAGTAAAGAAACCTCTTTGATTTTGCTTAACCCAGTCTTTCTCAAACTTGAGCAACTTTTTCTAATAACACCTGTTAGCATACCCAGCTAGTGTTCCTCCAAACAGGTTTGGAAATTCTGAAGGAGACAGTCAACTCCCCAAGAGAACGGACTGCGCCTCTTTCCCTGGGGTGTTCCCTGCACCACCCACTTGTGGCAGGCTCAAGTGGGTAGATTTGAGCGGTGCGAGCATTTTCCACGGAGAAGGCAATGGCAACCCACTCCAGTGTTCTTGCCTGGAGAATCCCAGGGACAGCAGAGCCTGGTGGGCTGCCGTCTATGGGAGAGTCGGACACGACTGAAGCGACTTAGCAGCAGCAGCGTTTTCCTAGTTCCTCACGCGTGGAAGCCTGAAGTCATCTTTAACGCTCATTCCTCAAAGTCCTTCCCAAGGCTGGCACCATGTCACACTGACTCCACACCACTGCAAAATTTCTCTCCTGTCTACCTTTCTTCCTCTACAGTCAATGACAAATGACCCACCGCCCTCACAGAGAGGACTTCCTGACCATCCTTTCCAACAAAGCACCTCATGTCTGGGTGGCCAAGTTGCTCAACCCCAGGGGGCGCCCTCTCCACAGGCTACGACACCAGGGGTGCCTGCTGGAGTATGCACTAGGGCTGCCCTTCGCTCTTGATCCCCTTGCTTCATGCTAGTTTTCTTCACAGGACTTTCCAATACTTAATGTTGCATTTACTTATATATTTATTTGTTTAGTGATTATCTCCAGGATGCCAGCTGGTGGTTATGCAGATGGCTCACTGCCCAAGAAGTCAGGGCTAGACGTTATCTTGTGCTTTTTTTTTTTTTTAAATCATTCTTGAATCCACACCTAGCTTACAAAACCCCCTGCATGCAATAAGCGAGAGGAGATAAACACCCAGCCTGAGCTCTACCTTCTGAGTGTCCTGTGAGAGCCTGCATCTTCCCACAAAACTGCCTTTATTCAAGTTGTGTCCACCCAGAAAGGGATTCTGATTTATACAAAGGTGCCACGTGGGCTCATCTCTTGGTCTCTTCTATAACGTGAGCTCCACGAATTGAGTGGCCATTAGTTTATTATCCAAACCGTGGCAATTTTGAGAATAAACATGGCAATAATGCTGAAGTGGGTTGGCCATTCCTTCTGCAGGGGGTCTTCCTTACCCAGGGATCAAACCCCGGTCTCCTGCATTGCAGACAGATTCATTACCTGCAGGGAAGCCACCAGGGAAGCCCTAAATAAACATGGTACTATTTACCAATTGTATGGGGACAACAGACAAAAGTTGGGACTGTCCTGGACAAAACCAGAACATATGGGCACCCTCTCCAGGTGGGGTAGACTTTGTTTTGTTTATTGCTTTATGCTTGCTGTCTCGTGTCTGGCACATCCTGTTCGTGGCATATGTTTGAGAGGATGATTCCTGCTATCATCCCCAAGTGAGGCTCCCTGTTTTAAGCTTCTCCTTTCCTAATCCATTCTACCACACTGATCCTCCTAAAATATTGCATATGCAGAAACTCCCATTCCAGCATCTCTAAAGATTCCACAGCTCCATTTTCCAAATTGTCTTCACATTAATGTAAAAACTAAATTCAGTATGCTGCATTTAATGAAAAAAATAAAGAAGAGTGCTATGGGATAATGCTTGGAGAATATTTGAATATCCACAAAGATACGGTGTGTGCGTGCCAAGTTGCTTCAGTCTTGTCCGACTCTATGCAGTTCTATGGACTGTAGCTTGCCAGGCTCCTCTGTCCATGGGATTCTCCAACCTAGAATACTGGAGTGGGTTGCCGTATCCTCCTCCAGGGGGGGTCTTCCTGACCCAGGGATTGAATCCACATCTTATCTACTTGTATTGGCAGGCTGATTCTTTACCGCTAGCGCCACCTGGAAAGATACGGTAGACGTACGGTAGACGTGAAAGAAAGAATTGCAGAAAATAAACATGGTCAACTTTGTTTCACTTCAAGAAGTTTTCCAGTGATCCAAAAATGCATTCAATCTAGAATTCTCATTTTGGGGACTTCTCTGGTGGTCCAGTGGTTAAGACTTCACCTTTCAATGTGGGGCATGCAGGTTCGATCCCTGGTCGGGGAGCTAAGATCCCACATGTGTTGGGGCCAAAAAGCCAAAGCATAAAACAGGAGAAATACTGTAATAAGTTCAACAAAAACTTTAAAAATGGTCCAGGTCAAAAAAATATTAAAATAAAATCTTGTTTTGACCTAATACATTTGATGGGATTAGATGAGAAACACTTTGGAATACTTTTCTGTAAGCCCAAGTCCTTAGTTTGATATCCAAATGCAGTAACAATCAAACCCACATATTTCTCCATATGGAGCACCTATAACTTCCCCTACAGGAACCCATGGTTTATTCATTTATCCAGTAAATATTTTCTGAGTACCTACTGTGTGTCTGGCTCTCTTTTAGTAACTGGGAACATCGAGGTGAATAAGCAAGGTCCCTGACCTATGGAACTCATGGTCGGGAGGTCCATGAAGAAAAACAAATCCCTATTTTCACCAGTCTGATCCGGAAAGACCTCATCCAGGAAGTGGCATTTGAGTTGAATGTCACCTGAAAGACTTGGTGTTAGCTAAGTGGGTTTGTTCTCCATTTCTAAAAATACCCCATGTGTACTTGTCTGTCCCTGAGCTCTTGATCACTTTCTTCTTGAAGCTGGAATTTTTCTCTCCATGTTTTTTCACTTATCTAAATTCCATTTTTCCTTCGATGATTCCTTGCAGTCTAATTTTCTACAGTAAACTTCTTGAAGCTCTCATGCATCTCCAGCAACATCTAACTTCCTCCAGCAAGTCAATCCATCACGTTTTTGGCCTTTAGCATGGGCTACCTGGCATTGTCTTGTATCTCTTTTTCTTTGAGGATTTATTGAATTCATATCTAGACTGTGCACATTAGGAAGTCAATAAACGTTTGTTGATGATAAAGATATATTCTCCAGCATGGACTAGATGAGGGATGAAAAATGGCTTTTATCTTGCATGCCAAATTGGACTGATGGTTATGACTGCCTGGGGAGTTGTGTTTAGAAGGATCCTGATGCAGTGTGTAAAGAGTGCCACACCTATCAGCAATGTTTTCTGTGTGTGTGTGTGGAGGGGAGGGGGCAGTGGGGGGGTGCTTGGAGTGGTGGGGCAGAGCATAGGCACAACTATTTACTATTCTTGAGCTAGACTCTGCAGAGGTTGAGTGTTATTAGCTCAAATGGGATTAAGTGGTGCATAGGACTAAAGGAGTTCTCAGGTAGAGGTCTAGGTAATATACCCACCCTCAGGTGCCCAGTCTCTAGATATGGATCTTATCAGGGTTCCTTGTACCAGGAGGGAGAAGGACAAAATGATAGGAGAGAGCCTTTCTGAACATGTCAGTCTCTGGCTCCATGTTGCTCTTGGTGGCTGCAGAAACGAAACTGTTACAAGAGGGGATGGAAAGGGTGCAAGCTCTTCATTTGTTCAGTCTCTTAAGATGGAGCTCAAGCCAAGAAAACTCGACTCCTCTCCTTTTGTACTATAATATGGGGCTTTAAAAAGGTCTTAGCATCTTAGATTTAGAGGAACAACTATTTGAATATGGGTAATTTTTTGGACTCCAAAATCACTGCAGATGGTGATTGCAGCCATGAAATTAAAAGACGCTTACTCCTTGGAAGAAAAGTTATGACCAACCTAGATAGCATATTCAGAAGCAGAGACATTACCTTGCCAACAAATGTCCATCTAGTCAAGGCTATGGTTTTTCCAGTGGTCATGCATGGATGTGAGAGTTGGATTGTGAAGAAAGCTGAAGAATTGATGCTTTTGAACTGTGGTGTTGGAGAAGACTGTTGAGAGTCCCTTGGACTGCAAGGAGATCCAACCAGTCCATTCTGAAGGAGATCAGTCCTGGGTGTTCTTTGGAAGGACTGATGCTGAAGCTGAAACTCCAATACTTTGGCCACCTCATGTGAAGAGTTGACTCATTGGAAAAGACTCTGATGCTGGGAGGGATTGGGAGCAGGAGGAGAAGGGGACGACAGAGGATGAGATGGCTGGATGGCATCACCAACTCGATGGACATGAGTTTGGGTAAACTCTGGGAGTTGGTGATAGACAGGGAGGCCAGGTGCGTTGTGATTCATGGGGTCTCAAAGAGTCGGACATGACTGAGCGACTGAAAAAAAAAAAAGAAAGAAGGAAATAGCTTTTAATGGCATCGAAAATTATAGTAAGAAAAAATAGCAAAGGAAACAATAAAAGGAAAGAAATAATCTATGATTTCTCATCCTGAATGTAGTTCCTACTCTGGGATGTTTATTCATCCCTCCAACAACATTTACTTTGTGTCCATCATGAATCAGGCACTGGGTTCTGGGCTAGAGCAATGCATAAAGTAGTGAGTGCGCTCAGTTCAGTTTAGTCGCTGAGCTGTGTCCGACTCTTTCTGCCCCCATGGACTGCAGTATGCCAGACTTCCCTATCACCAGCTCCTGGAGCTTGCTGAAACTCAGGTCAACTGAGTCAGTGATGTCATCCAACCATCTCATCCTCTATTGTCCCTTTCTCCTCCTGCCTTCAATCTTTCCCAGCATCAGAGTCTTTTCTAATGAGTGGGCTGTTCACATTAGATGGCCAGAGTATTAAGAGCTTCAGCATCAGTCCTTCCAATGAATATTCAGAATTGATTTCCTTTTGGATTGACTGGTTTGATCTCTTTGCTGTCTGAGGGACTCTCAAGAGTCTTTTCTTCAGCACCAGTACTTGAAAGCATCAATTCTTGGGCACTCAGCCTTTACAGTTTAACGGTTCATCTCTCATATCCGTACATGTTTACCGGAAAAACCATAGGTTTCACTATATGGAACTTTGATGGCCCTTCTATTAATATTTCCTACTATTTAAGAGATGGAGATTCCTAGAGAGCCCCAAAGATGTAAGAGATATAGGGGAGTGATCTACCCCACCACCTTTCCTTCTGAAGACAGAGTTCTCCTCACAAAATGGAGTACATGGACCAGTGAGGCCTACAGGTATGTTTTTGTTTGCTTTGCATACAAACACATTTTTTGTTGCTTGTGTTTGAGGTGGTGTTTTGTTTCTTACTGTGTATTACTTGCCTTATTTGAAAATCAGGAACTGTATAGGCAAATCCAGATCACCAATTTCTTTTAAAAAGTCAGATCTGGCGTCACTAGTTCCTCAGAGCTGTGGCAGTAATTTCCTGGACATGTGTGGACAAGCATTTGGTCACTGCTTCATGCTGCCTCATACCTTGAACTTTGTTTGTACCCTGTTGTGTTTGGTCTGAGTTAAAAAAAAAACATGTTTTTAATGCAATTTTAGAAATTGTGTTAATTGACTAGTTTGATCTCCTTGCAGTCCAAGGGACTCTCAAGAGTCTTTTCCAACACCACGTATCTAAAAGGAAAACATAAGATTTCTTTTTGTTGATTATAAAGTGTAGTGGACTGGAAGGTAGCTCCTCCCAAATACGTCCACATTGTAATTCCTAGAAGCTGTGACTATTACGTTATATGGTTAAGAGTGAATAAAACATGATTCCATTCAGGATCTTTACAGCAAGGGTTTATCCTGGATTGTCCGAGTGTGATCACGTGTATCCTTGCAATAGAGAAGGCTTTTAGGGCCAGACACACAGAAGAGGTGAAGGCGAGGAGGTAGAGGCAGAGAGCGGGTAGATGTGGACTCAAGCTGAGAAACATCAACAACCACTGGAAGCCGGAAGAAGCCTACTTTCCAGGGAGACTTTGGAAGGAACGTGGTTCTGCGGACAGCTGATTTCAGACTTCTGACCCCTGGAGCTGTGAGAAAACAGATTTCTGTTGTGGTAAGCCAGGAAGCTTGTGGTCATTTGTCATGACAGGTCTAGGGACTAAAGAAAGTAATATGTATGCTTTGCGGAAAGTGCAAGCAAATTCATAAAAAGGAAATGTTATGATAATTCCACAGTTAAATTATTCTGTAGTTAAGGGACACACACACACACACACGAGGATTATTCTGAACATCTGTCCATGTTTTGTTGTTCTTTTTAAGTTGAAGTATCATTTATAATATTATGTCAGTTTCAGGTGTACCACATAGGGATTCATTAGTTTTACAGACTATAATCCATTTAAAGTTATTGCAAAACATTGGATAGGTCAAAATGTTTGTTTGGATTTTCTGTAAGTTGATGGAAAAATCCAAATGAACTTTTGGGCCAACCCATTAATAAGCTATTTCTCTGTACTGTTCAACGTATCCGTATTGATTATTTATTTTATACATAGTAGTTTGTGTCTCTTACTCCCATATCCCTAACTTGCCCCTCTGCCAGCCCTCTCCCCACTAATAACCACTAGTTTGTGCTCTGTGTGAGTCTGCCTTGCTACATACAATCATTTTATTGTTTAGATTCTACATATAAATGATAGCAGAGTATTCATCTTTCTCGGCCTGACTTACTTTGCTAAGCATAATACTAAGTCCCTCCACATTGTTGCAAGTGGCAGAATTTCATTTTTTTAATGACTAATATTCCATTGTGTATACATATCACATCTTATTATCCATCCATCTGTTGATGAAAACTTAGGTTGCCTCCATATCTTGGCTATTATAAATGATGCTGCTATGAATATTACAGTGAACATATTTTTATGAATTAGTGTTTTCACTTTCTTCAGAAATATTTCTGGAAGTGGGATTTCTGCCTCATACGGTAGCTCTAGTTTCTGTTTGTTGAGACACCTCTGTGCTGTTTTCCATAGTGACTGTACCAATTCATATTGCCACCAACAGTGTATAAGATTACTACATAAATATCTGTTGCTTTTCTATGTGCTAGTAATGAATTATCAGAAAGAGAAAGCAAGAAGACAATTCTATTTGAAATCACATTAGGAAGAATAAACTACCTAAGAATAAACTTAACCAAGGAATTGAAAGACCTATACTCTGAAAAGTATAAAACATTGGTAAAGGAAATTGATAATGATCCAAAGAAATGGAAAAATATTTGTGTTCATGGATTAGAAGAATTAATACTGTTAAAATATCCATACTACCTAAAGCAATCTACAGATTTAATGTAATTCCTATCAAAATGCTCATGACAGTTGTCACAGAATTAGAACAAGCAGTCCCCAAATGTATATGGACCCACAAAAGATCTGGACTTGCCAAAGCAATCTTGAGATAAAAGAACAAAGCTGGAGGAATCACACTTTCTGACTTCGGACTATACTACAAAGTACAGTAATTAAAACAGCATAGCTCTGGCACAAAAACAGACACACGAGTCAATGGAACAGAGAGTCCAGAAATAAACCCACCCATTTATGGTCAGTTGGTCTATGACAAAGGAGGAAAGAATATGCAGTGGAGAAAATACAGACTTTCAACAAGTGGTTCTTAGAAAAATGCACAGCTACATGTAAAGGAATGAACTCAGAACATCTCATACTGTATATAAAAATAAACTCAAAATAAGACCTGAAACCATAAAACTCCTAAAAGAGAAGATATGCAGAACACTCTTTGATATATACTGTAGCAATGATTTTTTTAAGATCTCCTAAAGCCAAAGAAACAAAAGCAGAAATAAACAGATGGGAGCTAATTAAACTTAAAAGCTTTTGCATATCTTTTTTTTCTTTTAGCATTATATTAATGACTTCCATCCTAGTCTGTCTAATGTGTGTGCTATAATTTATTTAACCAATATCCTCATGTTCAATATTTTGGTTATTTCTAGTTTTCCACTGCTACAAATGCCACTGCAGATCATTTTGATGGTAGCAACTTGGATAGGGCACCTCTCCACCGCCTGAGTGAGCCTCCCAGAGCTGAGCCTGGGAACTGGTGACTGAGAGGTCACTGGTTGGGCTTGGGCTTGGGGTTGGGGCTGGGGATTTGGTGGAGGGTGGTGGTGGGGCACAGCAGGCCAAACTTATTAGCACAAAGGAGCGACTTCAAAATCCATAACACTTTTCTTTTGAATGACTAGAATTAAGGAGAAATTTATGACCCAGCTGAGAAGAGCAGGAGAGTGTTTTCAACTTTGGATTCAGAGAAAGACAGGTGACCAGGTGAATGTAGATTTATGGCTATGCAATAGTGTCGATTGGAGTAAACATTGTTTAGAGGCTGCCTGTTGCTTCAGCCCTGCCCCACCCAGTGGGATGCAAAGCTAAACTAAACCATTTTCTGCCGGAAACACATCCCTCCTCAAAAGGGCAATGGGTGATGAAGAAGACTTCAGAAATTGGAGCCATCATCAAACGCGGCATAAGAAAGAATACATTTGTAATCAGAAGAAAAACGTGTGTGTGTATTTTCATGTAGTCACTGTCTTGTACATTATTGTGTCTCCATGTTTCTATTTTGAGGAGAGGGTGACAGAAATTGAAGGAAGGAACAAGAGATGGACTTGAACTTGAAACAAATTGGCCAGGGAATGAAATTCAGACACACGCTACAACCATGAAACATGAAGATAAACCTTGAGGATATCATGCTAAGTGAAATCAGCTAGTCACAAAAGGACAAATACAGTAGGATTCTACTCATATGAGGTATCTAAAATTGTCAAATTCATAGAAACAGGAAGTAGAACAGTGGTGGCCAGGGGTGGTAAAGAGAGGTGTGAAGGAGGAATTCTTATTTAATGGGTGCTGAGTTTCAGATTGGGAAGATGAAAAAGTTCTGGAGATGGATGATGATAATAGTTGCACAACAGTGTGAGCAGGCTCAATGCCACTGAGCTGTACCCCTGAAATGGTCAAAATGGGAAATTTTATGTTATGTATATTTAAAAAGAGCGGGCCCTGATGCTGGGAAAGATTGAAGGCAAAAGGAGAAGGGGGTGGCAGAGGATGAGATGGGGAGAGAGCATCACGGACTGACTCAATGGACATGAGTCCACGGAGTCACAGAGTCGGACACAACTTAGTGACTGAACAACAGATGTAGCAGAGCCTGGATTTAAACCCAGGTCTGCCTAGATTTGGAACCCATGTGAGGTTTTCCTCTGGTTTACCAGCTTAGACTAAAGCTAGTTTCTGGGCAGTTTCTTATACACTGTTCTTTCAGTGTGGCTGTCTGCAGCAACAGGAGGGTGGAGATTACTTGTTGGTTTTCTCTTATACTAAAATTCAGTGTTTTAAGATGGTCTCTGATTTGTAGGGTCTCTTTTCCAACTTCTTAGAAGTTGTACAAGTCCAAGCCTGCTTGCCTTCATTGCTTTTCTAAGAACTCCTGACATCAAGACAGCTTGTATTTCGAGACGTTGTATTACAGTGATTTATTGACTTATCTGTCTTGTCTACCAGGTTTTAAACTCTCAGAGGGTGGGGACTTAGTCTGATTTATCTGTTTCCTCAGTGCCTAGCACGGTGCCTGACTCATAGGAGGGGTTTATTAAAAATTTGCTGAAAGAATGAAGTCAGACAGACCAATGAAAAAGCTTTAAAAAATGAACTTGTCAAGGCTTATCTGGTTCATCAATGACATGATCTATGAAGGACAGTGCTCAGTTTAGATTCTCACCTTGATGTCCATCTCTATTTATCTGAGTGCTAAGGATTAAGTCTTGGTAGGCTGGCTGGGCAAACAGAAATAAATATGACAAACTCCTGTTGTTAAGGAGCTTAGAGTCTGGAAGGATGGTGCAAAATTACACACAAATCCAGGGAATAGTGGTTACAAGGTAAACAGTGTTGAAGAGGGAAGAGATTTCTGGAGAAGGATGAGAAAAGAGACAGAGTGGAGTTGTTCAGATCCCAAACCTTTGCATAGGGGCTGCCTTCACAGGTATATAACTGGTACATAATCCTCTGAGACTCAGTTTCCTCATGTAAAAAAAGGGGGGCTATTTTATGGGTTGAATTATGTCCGCAAGGATGTTGAAGTCCTAGCCCCCAGTACCTGTGAATGTGACCTTATTTGAAAAAAAAAAAACACCTTTGCTGATGATCAAGTTAAGACAAGGTTATAACAATGAATCCTAAGCCAGTATGACTGATTTTCTTATATAAAGGAGAAATTGGGGCACAAAGACACACACGTCGGGGGGAAGATGATGTGGAGACACAAGGAGAGTGCTATCTACATGCCAAGGAATACTGGGGCTACCACAGCCTAGGGGAGAGACAGGGGCAGATTCTTCCTCATAGCCCTCAGAAGAAACCAACTTAACCAGCTTAGATTTTAGACCTCTAGTCTCCAGAACTGTGAGATAATACATTTCTGTTGTTTAAGCCACACAGTTTGGTACTTTGCTGTGGCAGCCCTAGTAAACTAATATAGGGGCAATAATAGTGTTTGTCTCATGGAGATGTGAGGATTAGGGGAGATAAAATAAGCAAAGTGATTAGCATAGTACTTGGTATATAGTGTGGTGCTGGAGAAGACTGTGGTCTGGGATAAGACTCTTGAGAGTCCCTTAGACTGCAAGATCAAACCAGTTAATCCTAAAGGAAGTTAGTACTGAATATTCATTGGAAGGACTGATGTTGAAGCTGAAGCTCTAATACTTCGGCCATCTGATGTGACGAACTGACTCTTTAGAAAAGATTCTGATGTTGGAAAAGATTGAAGGCAGGGGAAGGGGATGACAGAAGATGAGATANGCTGTGGTGTTGGAGAAGACTCTTGAGAGTCCCTTGGACTGCAAGGAGATCCAACCAGTCCATCCTAAAGAAGATCAGTCCTGGGTGTCCATTGGAAGGACTGATGTTGAAGCTGAAACTCCAGTACTTTGGCTACCTGATGCGAAGAGCTAACTCATTGGAAAAGACCCTGATGCTGAGAAAGATTGAAGCCAGGAGGAGAAGGGGACAACAGAGGATGAGATGGTTGGATGGCATCACCGACTCGATGGACAGGGGTTTGGGTGGACTCCGGGAATTGGTGGTGGACAGGGAAGCCTGGCGTGCTGCAGTTCATGGAGTCACAAAGAGTTGGACTGAGCAACTGAACTGAACTGAACCCAGTAAATTAAATTAAAATCATAGGTGGTACTCCTTTAGTAACACCTTGTGGTGGTCGTCAAAAGCAAATATAAAATCTTTCTGGAAGGATATCCTCTTAATGTAGGCCACCTAAGATTCTCACAGATAAAATGACTCCAAACGTGAGCTTTAAGCTGAAAATTTAAAAACATATGGAGAGGTAGTCCAGGAGAATCAGCAGACCAACAAGCATCAAAATTATATCTAAGAGCTTCATATAACAGACTTTACAGATAAAAGCTATAAAGTACACATTTATATGTGTAAACATTAAAAAGGAGTTGAAAACAAGGGAAAAACCCAAGATAGTATCAACATAGCCCAAAAAGATTTGGGGGAAAAAGTATAAAAATGAAAAATATACTCATTGACATTTAAAAAATGGAGAAAGTAAAAAGCAGATTATTCATAGTTGGAGAGAGAACTACTGAATTGGAAGATCTGAAAATCATTTAAATGCTGCAGATAGGGAGAAAGAAATGGAAATTATGAAAGAAAGCTTAAGGGACATGGAAAGCAGAATGAGAAAGACCAAACTGGTATCTGAATTCCTTAAGGAGACAATAGATAAAATTATTCAGAATTACAAAGATATGAATCTTACCTGAGTAACAAGAAGCAGGGAGTTGCTAGATAACCTGACTAACATCACAAAACTAATAATAATAGAGTGCAGGCAGCCCTGCTTCAGACTGCAGGCTTTCAGTTATTCTGTAAGGGTATTTAAGAAGCAGTAGTAATGGCTAACACTTAATTGAGCATTTACTCTGTTGTGGACTGCACTAAATACTATTGTGTATTTTTTCATTTATTGTTCATGACAGTTCAATGGAAAAATAATCATTATCCTCATTCTTCAGATGAGGATACCAAGATAATTGCAGTATAGAAAGATTAGAAGGCCTGTAGAAGGTCACACAACTAGTAAGTAGTAATAAAGAGCAGGTCAGACATTCTGCACTATCAGGAAAGGTAAGCAAGGAAAGAGACTCACATGCAAATAAATGTAGGTAAACTGTGACATTATAAAAAGTGTTAGAATTGATAATAATACCTAATTTAGGGCATTTAAGAACAGGGTGAAGTCAAATTACACTTTGTTCTTTAATCTTTGTTTTCTGTGTTTAATTACTATGAAGAAAGCAGAATATAATTAATGTGGAGTCTCAATTCAAGATTTGGTTTGTAAAGGAAATACTTGCTCATGGATTTTTTTTTTAACTCTTGTCATTGGACATATTTCCTAATTCCTACATCTTCCTCCATCCTTACTCATTCTTTCCTTTTTTATTTTTTTTTTGGTTAAAGAATGAAAGCCTTGGCCAAGGAACTTTTACAAAAATTTTTAAAGGTATAAGAAGAGAAATAGGAGACTATGGTCAGCTGCATGAAACAGAAGTTCTTTTAAAAGTTCTGGATAAAGCACATAGAAACTATTCAGAGGTTTGTATATTCTTTATATAATTCACGTAGTTTATGATAGTTAAAATATGCTCTCATGCACACAAAACACATTGATGCATGTAGATTTTTAAGTTATAATTTTTAAAAGTATATATATCAAAGACCTTTCTGAGAATACATTCTGTTGGGGCTAGAAAATAACAGAATTTTTTGATTGTAACTAATTTCCAAACTAATTTTTAAGCATGGTGTTATGTGTTTGATTACATCTTTGCATGTATAATACTAAGGCTGCTGCTGCTGCTAAGTCGCTTCAGTCGTGTCCGACTCTGTGCGACCCCATAGATGGCAGCCCACCAGGCTCCTGTGTCCCTGGGATTCTCCAGGCAAGAACACTGGAGTGGGTTGCCATTTCCTTCTCCAATGCATGAAAGTGAAAAGTGAAAGTGAAGTCGCTCAGTTGTGTCTGACTCTTTGCGACCCCATGGACTGCAGCCTTCTAGGCTCCTCCGTTCATGGGATTTTCCAGGCAAGAATACGAAAGCAGTTGGTTTTAAAGTTGGCTCCCCAGAGCTTCCTGGGTTCCACAGGTTTCCTCTGTAATTTAATCTACTTTTTAAAAAAGTTTGAAAGACAGTGTACTGAGGAACACTGTGTAGGTGAAATGTGGATGGATACCACTGGGAATCATCTGAAGATGCTAGCCAGCAGAAATCCTGCTGCCAGTTGCCAGAGTCTTTAGCATAGTAAAATATCACCAAACGTGATGTAACACACATTTATGAACTTAAAATGTCTTAAAAGAAGTTAGTAGAACATAATGTGAAACATACAAGCCAAAGAGTTGTTATAATCCAGAACTCCACAGTATTGGTAATTGTGATCTTCAACAACCATACCCCGAAGTTCTAGGCAAAGTTTAGTTGAGTTAGAGTGGTATTATCTGCCAGTCTCCTGACATAGGTGTTAGACTGTTTTATCTGCCAAGTCATCATTCTTAATTCTTTAGGAAGTGTTAATTGAAGTTCCCATCCATATTCACTACAGTTGCACATCACTGTCTCTGGTGTATGCAGCTGTATGTATCTCTGTTCTCCACTCTGGCTGCTATGGGTCTAAGACTGTTTATCTTGCATCATTCACATTGCCCAGTATCATGATTGCTCTTTCTCACTGCTGTTTCCTTAAACTAAGCTTAAATCGGAGGTTTTTTGGGAATGAACTCTAACATCAAGGTTGATGGAAGTTGCAAATCTAAAGGGACCAAAACACATTGTAGTCTTGTATATAGTCCTGCTGAGAATAGAAGTGCATTTTTCTAATGGCAGAGTATCTTTCTGAACTGTGAATGCTTATAGATATGAAAGGTAGTTCTTTTGCAGTTTTTAATTTTTTTTTTCTTTTCCTTAGTCTTTCTTTGAAGCAGCAAGCATGATGAGCCAGCTTTCTCACAAACATCTGATTTTAAATTATGGAGTATGTGTCTGTGGAGAGGAGAGTAAGTAAAACCACCAGCTTCCTTTCTGTTAATGTTATGTCTTTCAAAACATCCATTTCTATTTATATAGAAAATTTAATTTTAAGATCATAGTTGGATATCAGTATAACTATAACAAATTAAATATTGTTGAAACAGAAAACACTATTTCTTTTTTTTTTATTAATATTTCCCATACATTTTCATTTAGGGGAAAAGGAGAATATACTTCCTACAAAGTTTGAAAACAGTGTTTTAGAGCATATAATCCTAGTTCTTTTGGTTTTATACTTATTTCATTGACTCTGTGATGCATTTTTTTCATATTAAAAGTATCTGAATGTGAGCCTCCGAGCTGCTCCTGCTATTGAGAATGGAAATAAATAAATAAATAAATAAAAGTATCTGAATGTGATATAATTGATGGTACTTCATAATTAACAATTTAAAAAATTTTGTAGTCCATAATAATGGGACATAGGACAGTCAGTGGCATCTATGAAATATATATGTAAGTCTTTGTCTGCCACATAAAGTTTTACTAGGCTCTTGCTCGTTGAAACTCCAAGATCTTTTTTTTTAATACTAATGTAAATTTCTCTGCAGTAAATTCTTTATTATTGATATATGGATTATTCTTCAAATTAACCATGGGCAACAAAACTTTCATAACATTTGTTTTAGTCACCAGCAAGATCCAAAGGCGACTTTTGTCACCAAAAATTGTTATATACATATGAAAACTAATTTTAATATTAGTTGAAGCAGAGTTATGATTTGAGATTCATTCTATATATGATATTGTGTTTATATATAATTATTTAGACTTCTACCTCTTACTGTTGTGAATAAACTAAAACCCCAAAATTCAGTAGTATATACCTGTTACGCTTTTTTTTAATTATTGTATTTCATGTAATTTAATTTCTTTACCTATAATACATATANACTAATTTTAATATTAGTTGAAGCAGAGTTATGATTTGAGATTCATTCTATATATGATATTGTGTTTATATATAATTATTTAGACTTCTACCTCTTACTGTTGTGAATAAACTAAAACCCCAAAATTCAGTAGTATATACCTGTTACGCTTTTTTTTAATTATTGTATTTCATGTAATTTAATTTCTTTACCTATAATACATATAACTATAAATATATTTACAGAAGTTTAAAATTATGTATTTTTCATTGTATTATACTTTAGCCTTATTATTATTATATTTTAATGCAGATATTCTGGTTCAGGAATTTGTAAAATTTGGATCACTAGATACATATCTGAAAAAGAATAAAAATTCTATAAATATATTATGGAAACTTGAAGTGGCTAAACAGTTGGCATGGGCCATGCATTTTCTAGTAAGTAGTATATTCTTTTGTCAATATACTGTTTTACATTATGAAGCAGTGTGAAAGGGTCTTGACCTGGGAACAAGAAATAAGTCTATAGATGCTGAGTTATTTAAAATAATCTGTGCTACTTGGGGAAAGGGATTATTTTAGGTGTATATTTATATGAAATAAATTTTGAAATAAGTAGTATTGTCATTCCATCAATCTCTTAGAACTGCTGAAGGNGGCTCAATGCCACTGAGCTGTACCCCTGAAATGGTCAAAATGGGAAATTTTATGTTATGTATATTTAAAAAGAGCGGGCCCTGATGCTGGGAAAGATTGAAGGCAAAAGGAGAAGGGGGTGGCAGAGGATGAGATGGGGAGAGAGCATCACGGACTGACTCAATGGACATGAGTCCACGGAGTCACAGAGTCGGACACAACTTAGTGACTGAACAACAGATGTAGCAGAGCCTGGATTTAAACCCAGGTCTGCCTAGATTTGGAACCCATGTGAGGTTTTCCTCTGGTTTACCAGCTTAGACTAAAGCTAGTTTCTGGGCAGTTTCTTATACACTGTTCTTTCAGTGTGGCTGTCTGCAGCAACAGGAGGGTGGAGATTACTTGTTGGTTTTCTCTTATACTAAAATTCAGTGTTTTAAGATGGTCTCTGATTTGTAGGGTCTCTTTTCCAACTTCTTAGAAGTTGTACAAGTCCAAGCCTGCTTGCCTTCATTGCTTTTCTAAGAACTCCTGACATCAAGACAGCTTGTATTTCGAGACGTTGTATTACAGTGATTTATTGACTTATCTGTCTTGTCTACCAGGTTTTAAACTCTCAGAGGGTGGGGACTTAGTCTGATTTATCTGTTTCCTCAGTGCCTAGCACGGTGCCTGACTCATAGGAGGGGTTTATTAAAAATTTGCTGAAAGAATGAAGTCAGACAGACCAATGAAAAAGCTTTAAAAAATGAACTTGTCAAGGCTTATCTGGTTCATCAATGACATGATCTATGAAGGACAGTGCTCAGTTTAGATTCTCACCTTGATGTCCATCTCTATTTATCTGAGTGCTAAGGATTAAGTCTTGGTAGGCTGGCTGGGCAAACAGAAATAAATATGACAAACTCCTGTTGTTAAGGAGCTTAGAGTCTGGAAGGATGGTGCAAAATTACACACAAATCCAGGGAATAGTGGTTACAAGGTAAACAGTGTTGAAGAGGGAAGAGATTTCTGGAGAAGGATGAGAAAAGAGACAGAGTGGAGTTGTTCAGATCCCAAACCTTTGCATAGGGGCTGCCTTCACAGGTATATAACTGGTACATAATCCTCTGAGACTCAGTTTCCTCATGTAAAAAAAGGGGGGCTATTTTATGGGTTGAATTATGTCCGCAAGGATGTTGAAGTCCTAGCCCCCAGTACCTGTGAATGTGACCTTATTTGAAAAAAAAAAAACACCTTTGCTGATGATCAAGTTAAGACAAGGTTATAACAATGAATCCTAAGCCAGTATGACTGATTTTCTTATATAAAGGAGAAATTGGGGCACAAAGACACACACGTCGGGGGGAAGATGATGTGGAGACACAAGGAGAGTGCTATCTACATGCCAAGGAATACTGGGGCTACCACAGCCTAGGGGAGAGACAGGGGCAGATTCTTCCTCATAGCCCTCAGAAGAAACCAACTTAACCAGCTTAGATTTTAGACCTCTAGTCTCCAGAACTGTGAGATAATACATTTCTGTTGTTTAAGCCACACAGTTTGGTACTTTGCTGTGGCAGCCCTAGTAAACTAATATAGGGGCAATAATAGTGTTTGTCTCATGGAGATGTGAGGATTAGGGGAGATAAAATAAGCAAAGTGATTAGCATAGTACTTGGTATATAGTGTGGTGCTGGAGAAGACTGTGGTCTGGGATAAGACTCTTGAGAGTCCCTTAGACTGCAAGATCAAACCAGTTAATCCTAAAGGAAGTTAGTACTGAATATTCATTGGAAGGACTGATGTTGAAGCTGAAGCTCTAATACTTCGGCCATCTGATGTGACGAACTGACTCTTTAGAAAAGATTCTGATGTTGGAAAAGATTGAAGGCAGGGGAAGGGGATGACAGAAGATGAGATAATTGGATGGCATCACTGACTTGATGGACATGAGTTTGAGCAAGCTCTGGGAGCTGGTGATGGACAGGGAAGCCTGGCGTGCTGCAGTCCATGGGGTTGCAAAGAGTCGGATATGATTGAGTGACTGAACTGAACTGAACTGAAGTGCTTGATAACTGTGGGTGGGGTGATCTCTCTTGATCTGGTGAAATGACGTGAGGCCTTGCAGAGGTGGTGACATTTTGATTAAGGCAGGCACGCTGGGTAGGAATTGCACATTGGGAAGAGGTATAGGAGGAAGGGTCCATGAAACTGCCATTTGCAATGAAGTCTTGGTCCCAGAAGGACGTACACTCAGCCCTTACAGTCTTGCCTTTGGCCCAGGTGCAAGTGGTTGTTGGGTAATGTGGGGATTCTCATTATTTTTGCCTGGCCGGCGTTTCTTTTCTCTTCCTTGGATAACAGCTACTCAGTTTTCCTTTGGTAAAGTCACCCCTCCCTTGCTCCAATCATGGCTCTGCCCTTCCCCAGGCTGCAGGAGTTGGGGGCGGGATGTGGCGGGCATATGCCCCAATCAGGGCCAATCGGAGTTCTCATGAGGCATAGGTATGGATCCTGAGAAAGGGAGGGTCTCTGTTCCTCTGGGATGAGGAACAGTAAAGACAATACACTTCATGCTTCTTGGGGCCACTTTTCCTGACTACATGGAAGAAGCCACATCTGGGATGGGGAACAAGGGTAAGGTGCGAACAGGAATAAACCTGAGAGTTGTAAAGTGATGGAGCTGGATGGATGGATGGAGAGAAAGAGAGAGTGATCTGAAGGTAGAGACAGTGTTTGAACTCCAGGATCTAGCGTTCCTGAATAATCCAGGTGCCTTTGGACTTTTAAGTTATGAAAACTGATGCATCTTGTTTCTTACAGATTTTGCACTGGGATGGATTATATGCATCTGGACGAGTCCTGACCTAGTTGTTATTTTTAGGAGCCTGCCTTTGCCCAAGGGCAGAGAATACTTACTTAGGAGGGTGGAGATGTGATGGTCGTGGGGAGGTGGTGTCTGTCACAGCTTCTGTCCTCTCAGAGGACAGGAAAGACTCCAGGGTAACCTTGCATCAGGATAGGCTTCTGCCTGCCACTTTCTCTCAGATGTCTACACCGTGTGATGATTTGGGTCCTTTTTTGACCAAAATCCTCTTTGGGGACTAAAGCTAGCCCAGCAAAGAGTTTCAAAGGTTTTAGGCAGACAGAACCCTTCTCAAATTTATTGGAGAATTCCAGGGGCTAATCTAGGAGACCCCTAGCACACTTTGGGACTCCCATGAAGAGGTTCTAGACCCTTGACACCTTAAAGAGTGGAGGATGCCTTACAAAATCGGGGTCGGTCTTATCCTGTTTATCACTCTATTCCGAGCATCTGTGTCCATGCCTTGACCATAATAGAGATTCTTTGACTATTCACTGGTTGACCAGATGAATGAAAATAGGACATTACTTAGAAAACATTCTATATTTCTTATCATTTATATGATAAAATGACATATTATTTCTTTGATTGAGATATACACTTGGAACTTTGGAAAACAAATAAGTATCAAATAAGTAGTGAGCCTAACATTGGTGTTGTGCTGGGCTTCTCGAATTTTGTGCATATCAGTTTCCTGCCCTGCAGACTGTATTTTTTTCAGATGGCTCAACATGAAATCTCTGTGCACATTCTCTTTTTATAATGCAACACTGACATTCTCCCATAGCGATGTGAGCTCTATTTCTCTCCTGTTAAGTCTAGGTGGGACCATTACTATAGTGGAAGCAATTAAAAATATATATACATATATTTGTTTTTGGAACTTGGCCAATAGCCTGAGAAGAGACTTAACATCAGGATCTTTCTTGAAGATACTGAAAATAATTTCTTTCTCCTAGATTTGAAGCAAGAAAGGTATAAACCTGGAGCTTCTAAGGGTCCATCATGTGATAGGAGACTGCTCAAGGGTGAAATCCTCACACAAGAAAGCAGAGCTGACCCAGAGAGAAATGAAATCCTGATGACTGTTTGAGCCTCTGGATCCAGCCACGCCTGAACTCCCTTTAGAGATTTCAGTTAGACAAGCCAATAATTTCTTTTATTTAAAAGCTAGTTCATTTTGGGTTTCTGTTGTTGGTATCAGAGACTGATACTAGACGATATGTATGACAGCACAGAGTTTACAGGCCTAGTCTTTGAAAATTCATCATTAACTATCAGAAACCAAGGATATTGGTTATCCTACTTCCCCAAGAATATCCTTGGCGGGAGGTGGAGGGGTGGATTTTATCCATATATTAGTATTATTGGAGCACACCCAAAATGCCAATGCTTAGATGACCTAGGCACCTTCATCAGTTATTTATGCCCCCTTCCCTTCCTGACCCCTAAAGTTTCCCAGGCTATCAAGGATAAACACCCTACAGCTAGTTGTTCTCAGCATCCCTTGCTGAGGGCAGGACTGATCCAGTCCTGCCCTTCAGGGAAATCCCTTAGAGCTCCTGAATGACTCATCTTGAACAGAGACCCAGTTTTGCCTGGGAACTTCAGGGGAGTTGTTATGTGAGAAACTCTAGAACACACATGAATAGCTAAGATGGGACTCAGTGCCAATTTGGAACGATTAAAGGATACTGTGAAAGCTGACCCTCTGGAGTGATGTATACGCTTCTATTGTATAATCCTCTAAATTCAAAGGGGCAGAGGAGTAGCCTCTTTTGATCCGAGCACCTGTGCACCCTCACTCTTGCCCCTTGGGTTCTTGGCATGAGCGAAACTCCTCTCATCATGACGACCAGCCCCAGGCTTTTTCCTATCACTCCAGGAGTGCCTTCTTAAAGAATTCCTCCCAAAAATCTTGTTCTGCGCTGTGTTGATTACTTTTAGTATGTTTAGACCTGGCCCCCGGGTCTGAACAGCAGGAATGAGTTGCCAGAAGGATCGAATTCTTACTTCAAGACAGATGACTCTTCTTTCTTTTAGTAGGAAGCGATATTGTGGTCTTCCCTCCATACCTTTCGTTGTTGTCCAAATCCCCATCTCCTCCCAAGGCTGTCAAACGCTACCTCATCAGTGAATCCATCTTTGACTCTGCTTCTGCACTCAGGCTGGTGTGATTTCTACAGGTGTAAAGCTTTTGGAACACTCTTCATACACATTTAAGTTCATGAGTTTTCAGCACAGAGCCTGGCACAGGGCTCCTTAAGTATTAGGTGGGGATGCTCCAGGTTTTCAGAAGCAGCTTCTTCAACCCCTTTTTCTCGAAGGCAGCTTCTTAAGACTGTCTTCAGTGGGACATATTAGAATCCAGTGTGAGTCTGATGTATGAAGCAGGGCTCCCAAAGCTGGTGCTCTGTGACAACCTGGAGGGATCCAGTGGGGAGGAAAGGGGGAGGCGGGTTCAGGATGGAAGGGGCACATGTATACCTATGGCCTATTCATATGTATTGCAGAAACCATCAAAGTATTGTAATTATCCTCTAATTAAAATAAATTAATTAAAAAAAGAAAAAAATGTAAAAAAAAATCCTATGGGCTCCCCAAAATGGAAAGTTAGTGACTCACCTTCCTCCCCTCTGGAGAGCCTGGTGGCTAAACTCAGGAGACAAGAGACCAAGACTGGTAACCTCCTCTTTTGCTTTCTAGCTGCATGATCTTGGGCATGTAGCTGAACTTCTCATGACCTGACTCTCCTTATTTGGGCAATAACGACTAGTCCTACTAGTCAGTATTTATGTGAAGATTAAATAAACTGAGCCAGGAACAGCGTTTAGTACAGTACCTGCCACATGTTAGCTGTTATTACTATTATTATTCAATAAAGTTCTGTTGAATATCTAATCAGAGACAGGCCAGAGTTTTAGATTCCAGCCTCTGAACCTCACATGGAATTGACTTCTTGGTGACCTAAAGCAGCGTCAGGGTCTTGCTATGACCCGTTGTACTTTATTTTGGTCATTTTATTCATTCACTCAGCAGGAATTTCTCATCCGTCTCTTACGTGTCTACTCTCTTTAAGGTACAGCCCCCGCAGTTGCGTTGCGGGAATCAGGAGTAAGGTCAAGAGCATACTTTGCAGTTTCGGCTGAATGATGGACTAGCCTTCCAGACTATTGATTTCTTCACTATCCTTTTTTTTTTTCCTGTCAGCTCCCAGCCCTGTGGTGGAGGACAAGAGAACTTTGCTTTACTTTAAGGGAATGCCAAGGGTGAAAATAATACCTCTGTTTCTGCAACAGAGGGGCTGTAAAGAAAGCTTTAGAGAGAAGTGTGTGGGTTCAGACAATGCTTTCTGGCTGGTAAGGAATGAAACCACAAGGATTAGGGGGCTACACTGCCCTCTCCTCCCCTACCTTTTTTTAAAGGAACAAGCAAGGGACTTAACTCTTTATGTTCTGGGCTGAAGTTCAGTATGTAAAACAGTCTTTTGCAAGTGGTAACATAGTTTTCAATAAACACTTTTCTTCTTTTGTGTTCCTTCAGGTACTGTGTTCAGAATACAGAGCTCAGGTGGCTGGCTCTGGGTGAAGGATCACTGGCTGGCTATATGCCATACTTTGCCCCACCATAGAGCAGGATTCTGTAACCAGAACTTTGCTCTTGAAATTCTTTTTGGCCCCAGTGGTAAGCATCGTGTAAAACTCTAGTAGGCTGGGGTTCACCATGCAGACGATTCTGTCTGAAACTAGTTCAAGGTTGATTGCATATACTTTTTTCTCTTTCAAATCTCAGGGCTTTGCGGGGGCGGGGGAGGGGGGTAGAAAAGCCATTCTTTTTTGCAGGGTTGTCCATTGCATTCCCAGTAAAAGTCGGTCACAAATTCCAGTTATTGCAACTGTGGAAAATACCTATCCCAGTTTCCAAAGCCTCCTAGGCGCACTGCACCATCTTCTGTTGTGAATCACAGGATCAGGGAGCATGTAGGTCATCTTATTCGAAGATGGTGTGAAGTTGAGCATAGAACTTTCCCTACTAGGCTAAAAGCTCCATGAAACCTACACAGACCCATGGTAGGTTTTAGTCTCTATTGTTTTCTGGTGCGTATGACAGGGTTTGACCCTTACTAGATTCTCAGGACTTATATGCACCCAGTTGATGGAAAGACTGCATCGTACAGCATTCATTTTGCGTCACTTAGTCAAACTGAAGTGCAGAGGTTTTTTTTTTTTTTTTCTTTTTATAAGTGAGGTGGGGGTATTTAATTATTTAACAAAGAGTACTCTCACAAGTTCTGACCAGTCAGAGCTTACCCTGGAGAGTCTGGTGGCCCCCTTGCTAGGACAGCACTCTTTAGTTGCTGGTTCATGGGGCAGTCCAGGGGCTGCCAGGAATATGAGTCAGGGAAGTAGGAACAGTCGAGGACAGTGTCTCTTTGTCAAACAAATTTTAACAGCTAGCGAGGCAATACTAGAATACACGTTAGAAAAGCATCAGAGTGGCTATTGTGTAGAGTGCAGTATAAAGAACATTTTCAGGATTCCCTGGTAGCTATTCATTCATTGACCAAAAATTGTGAAATTTCTTTACAAAAGGTTCTTCTCTGACTTCCAGCCTTTCACCACTTACTCTC
>SJYA01002280.1:1880538-1893630 GCA_006410615.1 Neotragus moschatus | reverse complement strand
CCCCGCTCCACCCCTCCCCGAAGTCTCCCTTGCCTTTGCTCAGGGAAGATTGTTCAAGAAAAGAATGAGAAAGAACACTGGGATTCACCTTGCATGGCATGGGCGTAACTGAGGCAGGCGCCTGTTTCTCAGGAAGCTGGCCAAGGTTTACTACGCTAACAATGTCTTCTAAGCCCCTTTGCTCTTCCCGTTGAAGCTCTAGCCTTTTCTTCAGGTGAGCCCACTTGATTTCTAGTTTCCAGATGTTGGCTTAGCAACTGACCCAGTGGGAAGGAAGGGATGGTGAATGGCTGTTTGGATTTCAGGAGATCAGGAGACTCGTATTTTAGTCCCGTCTCTTTCCTTACCAGATGGGAAGCAAAGAAAGAAAAGGCACGTACACGAGCCTTGGGTGTCTGTGGACACATCACTTAGCCTCCCTCAATTTCATCAACTATCAAATGAGGGCTCTGCCTTGGCTGCTCGCCTCCCAGCCCAGAATCTTTGAGTCCCATCTGCTCTGACATCTCCAGGCATTGGGGGGAAGGTTTGCTCCAGCCCACTGCTGGGCTGCTGGTCACCTCTTCCCTCACCTGTGTAACTGGACCCCACCCACAGGAATCCTGGGATCCATCTACTCTGCTGTGCTGGGGCCACCAGCCCTGGACCTTAGCTCAGAGGGCCTCCCACATGGAACTACAGTCAAAAGGCCCTTCCTCCTCCAAGTCCACCCCTGCCCTCCTCCCTCACCCTCACTCCCTCAATCTTTCTCTCTCCTCCCATCTGCTTCCCGTCTTCAGACTCTCAGCCTTGCTTCCCTCTCAGCTCACCTGCTTCAACTCCAAGGAAACCAGAATGCTAAGGCTTCCATGGATGCAGTAGACTGCTTTCTTATGCTGGGTCCTTGGGAAGTTACTTAACCTCTCCTTGACTTGTTTCTTCATGTGTATATGTAATATTTGCTCCCACCTCATAGGATTGTTGGGATAATTCGATGAAATTATACGTGTGAAACACTACAGCAGTGTCTGGCCAGTGGGAGTTGCCCAGTGTTAGTATTTCTTTTCTCCCCTGCAGCAAATTGACTTGGCTCATTGAATACATATGGGTGTGATAAAGTCAATTATTAATCTGCCTTGAGAAGTTCGCATTATCTTTCCTTCAAGCATTTAAAATATATGAGCAATTTACTTGCCAAGTTTTTTCCCCCTATTCAGCTGCTATTTTCATTGCTTCCTACAAACATATGCATGCTTCAGCCTGACTGAACTCTGGAGCTCTAAGACTCGCTGGGTTTTCTCATCCTTCCTTGTCTTTGCATTTGTTTACCATGCCCTTTCCTCAGTCTATTTTCTTTGTCTGTGCTGCTGGCTGACCCCTTAATAATAAACGTTTCAGAAATTGGTTCACATGCCACCTCCTCTGGAAAGACTTCCCTGACTGCTGCCACTCCCCAAGGCAGAGTGAAATGCTTTTAAGCTTTGTAGACATCATTGCCACAGGGCTTATACCATGCCAATATCATTATTTCTATTTACTTGTTTCTCTTTCTAAACGGGCAAGTCCTTGATGCCAGGGACTGTGCTTCATCCATTTTTTTGTCTTCAGTATCCAGCGCAGTTTTTCAGTACCCAACACAGGCTTAGTGCGTGTTAAATGAATGCAGGGGATGAGAAAAGATCTCACAAAACCTCACTAGAAAAGTAGCAAAGTTACTGTACTAAAGATCATTTTACTACAAGGAAAGCTTTTCTGTTCTTCTTTCTTTCCAGATATAGGTTCCTACTTTGGGCATGATTATTACAAGTTTGAGTTTTAGAAAATCCATAGCTGTTAGAACACATTAGGAGGGGTGAGGAAGAAGCTGTTGGAGATAAACATGTGAAGGGAGAAATGACACTTGACCCTCTGATGGAGAAAAAGTATAAAACACACACCAGGGAGCTCATAGATGCCCTTGTTTGGAATGTGGGGAAGCAGTTAGACACAGAACATGTCACACGGGATATTTACACTGTCCAACATTCAAAAGAAATGCCCTAAGTTACTGAAAGTTATGTTATATATAACATGAGTAAGTTATATGTAACTTATAAATAAGCTATATGTAACTTATAAATAAATTATTTTATGCTTTGCATATTCTACCTCAAAATACAAAGTTGGAATTTATTGATTGGGGTTTTAATGGTATAAGCTTTAGCCACCTGGAAATGGTCTGGAACTTATTCATTAAGCTGCTCCTTAAATGTTTTATCACAGAAACTTCATTGCTCATCTGGAAACAGTCCCGCAATCTCATAACTACTTTTGGATATGGAGGGCATCTTGCCAATAAACCACAGAATGGTAAATAAAAGATATCTTAGGGTATGGTGTTTCAGATGCTTCTCTTTTGAGCTCTGGGGGTTCTTCAGTGTTCTCTCAAATATTGATGCTAGGATGGGGAGGTCAGAGCTACATTATCTTCACTGACCACCCTCAGTCCCTATTTTCTATGCAACAGGTTAGCTGTCAGGGTGGACTTTTGTTTGAAGAAAAGAGCCCTCTGAAAAATGTGAGGGTTTTCTTATGGCAAGTAAAATGGGTATCCGGATATAGATTCTTAGGAGGCAGTGACTGAGAGCCTCATCCGAGGGAGTTCAAGTCCCTGGCTCCTGCACTTCATCTCTCTGTACCTCAGTTTACTCATTGGCAAAATGGGGATAATTGTAGTTGTGTGTCAGTGGCCGTTGTGAGAATGAAATTAGTTTGAAATATGTCAGGTGCTTAGAAAACTGCTTAGCATATAGCAAATATATCCAAGTATTTGCTGTCTTCTATAGAGGAAGCCCCTTGATCAGGCATGCCTTGTGAGGGATGAGGCAAAGCTTTGAAAGCCAGTTATAGCTAAGCCTTGCAGAATAAGTTGGTGTTTGAGAGGGCCAGGGGATTTCAGTGGGAGAGTAAGGCAAGGAGGGAGAGATATTATGCATTCAGGCCCCTGGTGTGGACCTAACATAAAGGAGAGGCATCATCAGAGGCAAATGTGTTATTATTCTTTCTTTCTTTCTTTTGACCATGCTGTACGGCAGGTGGGATCTTAGCCCCCTGGCTGGGACTGAGCTTGCATCGCTGGCTTTGGAAGCGTGAAGTCTTAACCACTGGACCACCAGGGAAGTCCCAGCAAATGTGTTCTTATTAATTAGTGTCTCAGGTCAGCCAACGTGGTCAGGATGTACGGGTGAGAGGAAGATGACGCAGAAAAACTGGAATGTGGCCGTCTCCGTGGCGTAGACTGCCTAGCTTGTCCTCCTCGCTAACCAGATTTATTAGTGACATCTTTGGATCTGGATTTTAGATACTCTGGAAGAGCTGTGGAAGATAGAAAAATTAGAAGGATTTCTAATTTACCTTTCTAATAGAAAGGTAAAGTCAATGGCTGTTTTAGAGATAGAATTCCCGGAGTGGGGCGTGATCCTGGCAAGAGAGAGGGAGAGGTCGAAGATGATTCCAGTTTCCTGGTTTGGGTAACTGGGCGGAGGTGATGCTGTTCATCAAGATAGGGGAGGCAGGAGGAGGAGCAGGTTTGGGTGGGGAAGGTATTGAGTTCACTTCTGGGACAGCTTGAAATTGAAGTGCCTAAGGGAATCGACGTGGTGATACTCAGTAGCCAGTTGGATGGCCGAGTCTGGAGCTCAGAATGACAGGGCAGGCAGGGCTCAAGGTACTGATTTGGAGTCACCAATTTATAAATGAGAGTTAAAGCTTTGGGAGTGGCTGAGTTCACTCAGAGAAGGAGCTTAAAGTGAGAGAAGAGTAAGAATGGAGTGCTGGGGCACATGGACCCCCAGGGGGCCCACTGAGGAAGGGGTCAGCATGGGAGACAAAAGTCTTCGGCTTCAGCAGACCAGCCTTCAGAGGGACCCTGCCCAGGACTTGCTCGCCCTGATAATTTATCTGAAAAACATGACTGCCCTCAAAGGGCAAGAAGGGATTTATGGTCTTGGAATNATCAGTAGGTAAACGTATTTGATATTTATCCGTGCAGAAGAGGCTGCATGAACCAGAAGGAGAATCTCCGGGGTTTTATTTGTTATTGCAAACAAGCCAGTTTTATAGGATGAAGAGGGACCATGCACCACAGATACAAATGGTGAGGCCAAGTGGTCTGTCCTTGTAGAGCTCCAGCCCTGGAGAACCCAGCCACTCACCTTTGCTTGAGGTCCCTGGCCATCTTCTGTGTGGCAATACTGAACTTCCCAGAAAGGCTGTTTCTGTTGTTCTTGGCGGGGAGGGGGTATGTGGCCTTTATCACTAGCAAGTTACTTAGTGCCTTTTTTTTTTTTTTTTTCCAGCAAACTTTTTCTTTTTTTGTTAAAGAAAACTTGTGCCAAATCCCAGTAGATGATAGGGTGATAAACACAGAGCTACCATCACTGAAGCTGGGACCGGATGCTTCTTTCAAATGTCTTAGAGCAGTCCATGCACTCATTCATCCCACAAATATTTATTGGGCACCAAGTGTACAGCAGGCCCTGTGCTCAGCTCCAGACACAGCTGTGGACAAAACAGTTTCTGCCCCTGGGGCTCACTGGTTCTCAATTTTGGCTGTACTTTAAAACCACCCTGGGGAGCTTTGAAAAATTCCCAGTACCTGGGCAATGCCCCATAGCAGTACAATCAGAATCTCTTGGCAGCAGGACTGAGTATCAGCAGTTTTAAAACCTCTCCAGGTGATTTCAACGTGCGGTCATATTTGAGAACCAGCTACATACAGACCATCCAGGGCACTCAGATCTTACCACTGAACCAATATGGCAGCGCTTGGAGCCAGCACTCTCCCCACGAATCATCTAGGAAGGGCCAGGACTTAAGTTGGCCAAGGTGCACGGTGAGGGAGCCGGGCCTGGGCCTCTGTGTTTGTTCTTCTCAACCACTGATCTTTCTCCTCGTACACCAAGGTGGCCTCAGTGGGCTCCATGCTGTGTGGCCCTGGGTGGCCTTTCACCTGGTTGGTCACCCGGCTTTGATGTTAAGTAAAAATCTGGTGAATGATGGCCATTGTTCTCTCTGTTCACCAGGCCTGTCTGTCTTCTTTCTCTGTGAAAAACCAGTTGAATTCTTTCTCTAAATGGGGTATTCTTCATTCAGAGGACACACAATGGGCTTCTTTCACTGACAATTCAGTCTCTAGTAACAGAGACTGCGGGGCCTGCCAGCAATCTCCTTGTGAAACTGGCAGGCACCTGGCTTCTGAACATGAGCCACGTCCACTGACTGCTGGAGAAACAGGGACCCCTCCTTGTGTGGGGCTCCCTGAGACCAAGGGACCGCCCTCTCAGTGGCAGGGAGAGAGCTGTGACCAAGCTTCCCAGCCTGCGTTGGTATCTCCTGGAGTTGCTCTCCATAGGGGGAAGCCAAGCCTTTCCCTCTATGTGGCTGACTAAAAGCCTGAGTCTGCAGACCACCATTTAAAGGTAGCTAGCTATGTGACTTTGGGTTAGTGGCATAACCTCTCTGAGCCTTAGTTTCAGGCTGAAATACTAGGGATGTAGGATTATTTTGAGGATGAAATGACGTAACGGATGTAAAATGCGGGGGGCCTGCATGGATGTGCTAAGTGCTGGACTTCACCTCTCTGTGCAAAAGTTAAGGCCCTTTTATACATGATATGTAATTGAACCCAAATAGAATTAAATCAGCAAACTAGCTGATGTAGATTTTTATCTCTAGTTTATAATGAGGATACCGAAGCCCAGAGAAACGAAAAAATGTGTCCCATGTCACACAGCTATGAAAGAAGCTAGATAGTAAGCCATCAATAGTGGGTTAGCTGTTTTACCAGATGTTGCTTAGTAATTCAGAAGAGAGGAGAGAAAAGATGACCTGGAGAATAGGGAAGGCTTTTTTAGAAAAATTACTTTGGGGGTTGAATTCATAGCCATGCCATTTAAGCCAGAAGCTGTAGTTTTCTCCGGGGAACAAGGGGAAAGGAACCAATTTTTGCTGGTACCAGCTACGTGCCAGGCACTGTGCAAACCCTCCTTGGGTATATTTGTGCATTATTTAGTTCCCAGGAATAATTTGCAAGGGAGGTCTTACAGGATTCAGAAGCTCAGAGAAGTTAAGCAACATTCCCAATGTCACGGAGTTAAGTGTTGAAGCTGGACTTTGAACCAAGGTCTGTCGGGCTTGAGTGTGGAAGTGTTAGTCGTTCAGTCATGTCCAACTCTTTGTGACCCCATAGACTGTAGCCCACCAGGCTCTTCTGTCTATGGAATTCTCCAGGCACTAATACTGGAATGGGTCGCCAATTCCTTCTCTAGGGGATCTTCCCAACCCAGGGATTGAACCTGGGTCTCCTGTGTTTCAGGCAGATTCTTTACCAGCTGAGCCACCAGGGAAGCCCAGCATCAGAGGCAGCTACTGTTTTGCTTTTGCTTGAACCTTCCCGAATGTGTCCTGGTGACTCTGAGAAATGAGGTCATCCGTGTGTTTTCAGTTCATTCTTTCACTTCCTTGTGGATTTCATCCTTATTTCCTAGGTCCTGCAATAATCAGAAAGGGCGGTTTCCTAGGCACCGTGTTGGGAGGAGAGCGGCACTGACATAATATTAACAATAATTACAACTAACACTATGTTCCAAGGGTTTAATAAGTTCCGGGCACTGTTGTAAGAACTCACCAGACCTTATCTCATTTGATCCTCACAACACTCCTATGTGGTTGACTTATTACGCTCCCTGTTTTTGCAGATGGAAAACTGGCTCAGATCAGTTCAGCAACTTGCCTAGGGTCACACAGCTAGTCACTGTGGAGTTGGGATTTGAACCGTGCACTTGGGCCCAGATACCACTTGGCAGAACTTTCTGGAAGCAGATGCTGTGGTCTTTGTGCCTCATGACTTGACTTCTGATTGGCAGCCACTTCAAGAAGTGTTCCAATGGGGGGATGTTCTCTGGGAAATGCTTTCTCTTTGCTTCATTTTGAGGAAACAGTCATTCCTTGTGGGTGGAGTTTCAGAGCGAATTTGAAACAGCTCTTACTTTTTGCTGCCTGTAGCCTTCCATGGACTTGATGTTTATTTAACTTGGCCCTGACTCGCTTACTCAGTTGGGCTCTCAGGTCTACCAAGCCCTGTCCTGCCCTCCTTCAGTGAGGGGGGAGCTCTGTTTACAGGAAGTGGGTCTCCTGTGCTTTCTTGCCTTGTTTCAGCTGATGCCCTTCTCTGCAGGTCACCCCTGTTTCCCCAGACCTTGGATCCAGGTCCAAATCCTGTCTTAGGTGGCTGGTGAACCTTTGGGTGTCTCCGGCCAACCCAGACCACCAGCCCACTCTGGCCTTGGAGAGATTGGCCACAGGGGGTCAGCATTCTGGCACAGGGCTCCATGCTGTGTTGTAGTACAACTACGCACCTGGGGTTTCTATTTCAGGAAGGAAGGGATACTCTGGATGTTTCTTTAATTCAATCCTTTCACGTAAAAACTTTTTTTTTTAATTAAAAAAATTTTGTTGAAGTATAGTTGATTTTCAATTTTGTGTTAGTTTCAGTTGTATAGCAAAGTAATTCAGTTATGCATACACACATATCTTTTTTTTTTTAAGATTCATTAACCTTATAGGTTATTACAAAATAATGAGAATAGTTCCCTGTGCTATCCAGTAAGCCCTTGTTTGCCTATTTTATACTACATAGGGCATATATGTTAAATCTAAGCTCCTAATTTGTACCCCCCCCCCCACCTCCTGCCATCCTCGTTGGCAGCTTTAAGTGTGTTTTCTGTGTCTGTGAGTCTATTTCTGTTCTGCAAAAAAGTTCATCATTTTTTAGAGTCCATATATCATATATCATATATTTGTTTTTCTCGGTTTGGCTTACTTCACTTAGTATGATAACCTCTAGGTCCATCCACTTTTACAAAGGTGCAAATATAGTAGCATTCTTTCTGTGTTCAGTAGTCTCTGCTTAAAAAATGACTACAACAAAAACTCTGCCTTAATAATAATATGAGCAGCAGTGATTTATTGAGCACATACTGTGTGCCAAACACTTTACAAAAAGCATCTCATTTTAATCCTCTTAACAATTTTCAGAGGAAGGCGTGATTATCCTATTTTTATGGTTGAACAATCTGAGTGTGCGGAGATTAATCTGCTCAAAGGCACACAGTCAGAAGTGGCCAAGCTAGGATTTGAGCCCAGGTCACCCTGACACTGAAATTCTTAGACACTATCCATGTAACCTCCCATTTCTCTCCTTCCCCACCTTTCCCTTTGTTCGTCCTGAAGCCTGAAAACTTCAGGATGGTGAGAACTTGGACGATTTGGGTGACAAGGGGAGTGAGGCTAATTGCTGTTTTCTCTGTGCCCACTGTGTGCCTGTGATCTCTTCAATCTGAGACCAGGGGGTCTGGTGCAGCGTGTCTGGGGCAGAGTGTAAGCAGTGTCAGTGAGTCACTTGTCTCTTGAAGCTTGACAGGAACAGCTCTGTCATGAGTGAATGTGTGTGTATACGCGTGTTCCGCCCTTACCTGCTCCTCCTGACAGATCGCTGGTCCTGTGCCTGAATTTGATTCATTTCTAGTGAAAAACAACCCCGATCTGAAGATAAGAATTCACTCAAGCAAGATTGGAGAGTGAGATAATGTGAAGTTTGCAATGAGTTCATTTTAACTGGTGACTTATTCCACCCAAGAGTATGAGGGAGACTGGAAAAGCAGCTAAGTTCTCCCGGAGAGCTCAGACCTTCCCATCACTAGGAGCCCAGACTCTGGGCCAGAAGCAGAGGGTGGGGTGCAGCTGCTAGGAGAGGCCTCTGAGTGCCATCCATTCTGCGGGGGACATATCCCTTGTTAGGCATCTCGCTTTTTTGGCTTCATTTCTTAGCCTGGCTCATCATTCTGAGTCTCAGTTCCCCAGTGCAGGGCTAGATGCCTGCTTTCTTAATCTGCCTGTGCTCCCCCTTTGCAACTGGATGGGGTGTCATGACTTACGCACCTTCAGTAAGACACTCCCACAATAGACTCTGATCTTGAAGGGGATCAGATGAGGAAGATGGCAGTGCCAGGGATCTATTTTCAGGGGCAGCAATGGTTGGGGTCCTGGCAGAGTCACCTGTGGCCTGGCGTGTGGCCCAGTCAAGTGGTGCGGTGGAGGTATCTCTGCAGAGGCAGGCTACGGAGGGCCTGGAGTGAGGTCCTTGTTCTTGGTGGCAGAGCTTTTCTGTCTGATTCTCTAAGCCTCCCTCCAGGAGATTTGTGAGCTCCTCAATGTCCTTTACATTTGCTAATGACCCAGGACATGGTCTCTCTTGTTCTGTGAGTGCTTGAATATGCATTCTGCTGTTGCTGGGTGTAGTGTTCTCCAAATGTTGGTTAGATTGCCTTAGTTAATAGTATTGTTGGGTTTGTCTATATTTTTGATATTCTGTCCACTTGGTCTATTAATTGTTGGGGGGGGGTGGTGCTGATGTCTCCAGCTACAATTGTTGGATTTGTCTAGTCCTCTTTTCAAGTTTTATTGGTAATTTGCTTCACATATACCCTTTCTTGTGCATTGACACTTTTAAAATCATTGTGTAATGTTCTTCACTGCCTCTGGTACTTTTCTTTGCTGAAGTTTACTTCATCAGATTTTAATACAGCCACCTGCTTTCTTGTGATTAAAGTTTGCCTGACATACCCTCTCCCATCTTTTTTGACTTTCAGCCTACCTATATGATTGTATTTGAAGTAACATAGCATATAGTTGAGCCATGTTTTAAAATCCACTCTGGTGATTTTTCTTCCTTTACGTCTATGTTTAGATCACCTATCCTTAGTGTAGTTTTGGGTATCATAATCTTTAAGTATACCAAACTGTTTCTTCTTTTCTGTTCTCCGTTTATTATTTATTTCTCTGTTTTATTTGCCTTCCTGGGGGTTATCTGAATTTTTTTTTTTTTAGAATTGCATTTGGACTTGCCTGTCATGTTTTCGACTATGTCTCTTTGGTAGCTTATTTAGCGGCTGCTCTAGATATTATACGTACATAACATCACAGTCTACTGGTATTGACACTCATCAGTTCAAATGAAGCACAGCAACGTATCTCCCTGTAGGTCCCTTTATCCTCCCCGACTTATAATAAAATTGCCTGGTATATTTCCTCCAGATACATTTAGGACCACATCAGATAATGTTATAATTTTTGCTTCCACTAGCCAACATAATTTAAAAAAATGGAAGGGCAGAAGGAGTGTTGTCCTCAGCCCCTGATTTTGCGCTCCCTATGTTCTTCCTTCCTTCCTAATGTCTCAGGATTCCTTCTTCTGTCATTTTCTTTCTGTTTAGAGAACTTCTTTCAGCCATTAGTTTTGGATAGGCCTGCCAGGGGCAGGTTCTCTCAGAGTCCATCTGAGGTGGTCTTGATTTCTCATTCAGTCCTGAAGGATATTTCTGCTGGATTCTGACCAGATCCATCTTTCCTTTCCACACTTGAATAATATGGTGCCCCTCCCTTCCGGTGTCTACAGTTTCTGATGAGAAATCCACTGTGATAGAAATTGTTTTTCCTTTTATTGGCAGCGTGTTGTTTCTCTTTAGCTGCTTTAAATATTTTTAAATTTGCCTTTAGTTTTCAGAAGTTGAACTAGGATATGCCTGGAATGTCATTTGGGGGGTTTATTCTGGTTGGGGCTTGCTGCTCAGCTTCTTGAATCTGAGGTTTATGTCTTTTGCAAATTTGGGAGATGTTCAGCCATTATCTCTTTGAATGCTTTTCCAATCCTGCCCTTTTCTCCTCTGCTTCTGGGACAGGAATGTTATATTTTTGTTCCACAGGCCCCTGTGGCTCTACTTATTTGCTCATTCTCATCTATTTCTTTCTGTTTTTCATGCTGGGTTATTTCTATCATTCTGTCTTCACGTTTACTGGTTCTCTTCTTTCTTCCCTCCATTCCACTGTTGAGCTTATCCACTGAGTTTTTAACTTCAGTTACTATATTTTTCAGTTCTGAAATTCCATTTGATTCTTTTGAATATCTTCTATTTATTTGCTCAAACTTTCCAATTCTTTGATGAAACTTCATTTTTCCCCCGCTTATTTCAGGCATGTCCACAGTTTTACGCTGAACTGTGTGTACGGTATCTGCTTGAAGACCCTTGTCAGCTAATTCTAATGTCTCTATCATTTTGGTGCTGGCCTTTATTGATTGCACATTCAAGTTGAAATTTTCCTGGTTCTTCGGATGAAGAGTTAGTCTTTTGAAACTGGACCTTTTTGTTATGATGTTATGATGCTCTGGATCCTATTTACATCTTCTGTTGTACTGACATGTTTGGACTCTTCTCTGTTACAGGAAGAGGGAGGCGCTGCCCTGCTCCTGCCACGGGGGGGGAAGTAGAAATCCAAGCCCCCGCTTGGCCTCTGTTGACACCTGAGTGGGGCAGGGATTTCTCATTATTAGGGTGGAGGTGGGCGTTCTGGTTCCCCACTGGGCCCTCGCTGGTACCACCCTGGCTGGGAGGGGTAGGAATGCCTTGTTACCTCTTACCACTCATCCTCCACTGATGTCACGGTGAAGGGAGGTGACCTGATTATCTCTGGGTGGTGACAAAGTCCTGACTCTCCCCTAGGCCTCCTCTGATACCACCCCGGTGGGGAGGGGAGAGGGTGGCTTGATAACTGGAGGTGGTGGTGGAGGTTCCTTCTTGCCATGATGGCTCCACTGACACCTACGTGGTGAGTCAGGTGCTCGTTACCGTTTGGGAGGAAGAAGACCCCAAATCCTTACTTGGGCTTCTCTGACACCATGCGGGCAGAAGTGTTGGGGACCCTCATTATAGCCTGGTGAAGGTGTAAGGGTAGGCTCCTCATTTTTGCCCTTGCTGGCCTGGGTGTGAGTAGGCACCGTTTTTCTTTTTTCTTTTTTGGTTATGTTCGACTGGAATAGAGCAGTTATTATCTAAAAGTTTCCTATCTTGCCATCCTTTCCTGGTTCTTGGCTACAAAACGTAGGTTTTTATTACAGCTTATTTGTGTCCCTGCTTATTTACATTTCTTGGTTACAAGTTTCTTCAGCTCCCATTCTCGGATATGTGAGACAAAAAGAAAACTCAGAAGACTTATACCAGCGCATCATTCCTTAGTTCCCAGCCTGCCTGCCTTCCTTTCCTCAACTTTCAGAATTTTATGATTATTACATACATAATGCCTGTGATTTTTATTTGAACTTAGTGGGAGGAATAAGAAGAAGTACATCAACTCTACCTTCCTAAAAGTGGAAGTCCCAATATCACTTAACAAATGCTCTTTTTGCTGAAACTGGCTCTGTTGTTTACCGTGAAGAACCAGATTGGTGCCTTTAGAGAAGGGCGGGACCACAGAAGATCTGTACTCTGAAGGGAACACACTGAATTTGTCAACAATTTTTCAGAATTGGCAACTCTGTTTTGCCCGCAAGTAATTTTCCCCGTTTCCTTTAAACACACAGCTTATCTTCTGAATACAACCATTTTCTCCCCCATTACTGTCTTTTGTTAAGTCAGGAATACTTGTTCTTCATAGAAAATAAAGATAAATAAAACAGAGCATCTCCCACCAGAATACATATAATATATTAAAAGTGAGATTATGCTGTCAATTTTGCTAGGTAATCTTTTTTTTTTTTCATTTAACCAGGCATCTTAATATCTTTCTACTCCAAAAAATATAGTTCAGATCATCATTCTTTGCATACATGGTATCACAAAGAGTCAGACACGACTTAGCCACTGAGCAACATCAGTTTTCAGTGGTTATGTAATATTTCTTTGCAAGAACATAGTTATTTACACATCTATTGCTTATTGTTGAACATGTAGATTATTTCCAGTTTCTTTTCGGTGTAAACGGTTCTGCATGGAACATCTTTGTAGATAATCATTGCCTAGTTACCTTAAGATAACCCCTGAGAAATGAAATTGCTGGGCTGTAAGGGACACATTTTTTTTTCTGGAAAGAACTTTTGATAAATATCTTTACATTGCCTTCCCATCCTGCTTGTTGTCCTAGTGCCTTTGCTTGGCTCTCATTCTGCTCTAGAATTTTCTCATTTATAGAGCACTAGCGGTGTCCTAGCTGCAGCCCCCCCCCGCGCCGCCCCCCCCCCCC
>SJYA01002280.1:1840624-1880446 GCA_006410615.1 Neotragus moschatus | reverse complement strand
CCCCCCTCCCCAGTTTGAGGCTGGAAAACATCAGACACATTAGTGTGTGTGTTGTGATGCCTTCCACACTCAACTTCTTCCATCCGGAAGGCCGTCTTACACTCAAGCCATGGTGGAACTTCCAAACTAAGCTGGTGCATACTTAGTTTTTAAGTTCATGTGCTGAGGGTTCAGATGGAAGATTTTGGAAGTGGATGTTGTCAGTCAGTTCCTTCCCTCACCACTGACCTCTGATCTTTGGAGAAGAAAAGAGGTAGAGGTGGAGTCAGAGGTTTGGACATGAGTGTGAATGGCCCACCCTGTGCCTCTCTCCACTCTGAGAGGTGAATCCTGGCCAGGGAATATAACAGGATCTGCCTTGAAGTGAAGATGGCCTGTGAAGATGGCCTTCACTTCTGTGTCTCAACGAGCAGTCTAAGGAGTCTTCAAGCTTCAGATAAGTTTTCTGTTCATCACAGAAAGCCGGTCATAGAGTAGAAATGGTGGTATATCTAGTGGGGAGAAAAAAGTGTAGACATGACCTTCCGATTTTCGCAGAGCCTTGGAGTTCTGAGGGTTGGGCATCTGAATGTCTCAGTGGGAGACACTGAGACACCAATCTGGTGTACAGAGGAGGAGGTATATTGGTGTAGAGAGGAGGAAGAAGACAGAGAGGTGGAAAGAGAGGGAAGGAAGGATACAGCGGGAAGGGGAGGAGAGAGAGAGAGGAGAGAGGAAGACAGAGAAAATAAGAAAGGAGAGTCGGGAGGCTTATAAGCGCTCCTTGCCTGAATACATGTGGACCTCAGGGCTGAGGATGGGGGCTGATCTGGTACTTCAGATACCTGATGAAGAGATAGTTGCATCTCAGAGAATTTGCAAGCCTTGGGTGTAAGGACCAGATAACATGAGTTAATTTGAAACCAGAAGCCAGCAGGAGACCAAGCAGAAGCAGACGTAACTAAGCAGAGGTCACTGCCTTCTTACACTGCACACTGGGTGATGTTCCTGTCACACACACACCACACTCTGAGCTGAAAGGCAGCTAAAAACACTGATTTTGACTTACTTTACTTTAAAGTAACTAGACTAATAATTTTACATTGATCAGAATATGGATCCCAGGCAGAAAGAGCATTCAGTTAGAGAAAGAGGGGGAAGAAAGAAATTTCTGCAGTTTCGAGTTCATGTTGACTGAAAATTCCTTACCAACTATGCATACTTCCTAAACTACCATGGCATAATAAAATACGTTTTCCAGATTTGAGCCTTTGCAGATCTCCAGAAGTGAAGAGGAACTGCAGAGCCTCTTGATGAAAGTAAAAGAGGAAAGTGAAAAGGCTGGCTTAAAACTCAGTATTCGAAAAATGAAGATCATGGCATCTGGTCCCATCACTTCATGGCAAATAGAGAGGGAAACTATGGAAACAGTGACAGACTATTTTCTTAGGCTCCAAAAATCACTGCAGATGGTGACTGTAGGCATGAAATTAAAAGATGCTTGTTCCGTGGAAGGAAAACTATGACCAAGCTAGATAGCACATTAAAAAGCCAAGACATTACTTTGCTGACAAAGGTCCGTCTAGTTAAAGCTATGGTTTTTCCAGTAGTCATGTATGGACATGAGAGTTGGACCATAAAGAAAGCTGAACACTGAAGAATTGATGCTTTTGAACTGTGGTGTTGGAGAAAACTTAAGAGTCCCTTGGACTGCAAGGAGATCCAAGCAGTTAATCCTAAAGAAAATCAGTCCTGAATATCTATTGGAAGGACTGATGCTAGAGCTGAAACTCCAATACTTTGGCCACCTGATGCGAAGAACTGACTCATTGGAAAAGACCCTGAGGCTGGGAAAGATTGAAGGCAAGAGGAGAAGGGGACGATAGTGGATGAAATGGTTGGATGGCATCACTGACTCGATGGACTTGAGTTTGAGCAAGCTCTGGGAGTTGGTGATGAACAGGGAAGCCTGGCGGGCTGTAGTCCACGGGGTTGCAAAGAGTCGGACATGACTGAGCGACTGAACTGAACTNTGAAGGCAAGAGGAGAAGGGGACGATAGTGGATGAAATGGTTGGATGGCATCACTGACTCGATGGACTTGAGTTTGAGCAAGCTCTGGGAGTTGGTGATGAACAGGGAAGCCTGGCGGGCTGTAGTCCACGGGGTTGCAAAGAGTCGGACATGACTGAGCGACTGAACTGAACTGGCTGATATCTCCAAAAAATATCTCCCTTTATTTATTTCTATGTTGCATATACACAGTGATTATCAAGCTTTTTAATGTACCATTTTGTTAACATGAAAAGTTTCAAGGATGGCCAATATCATATAAAGCAAGTATCAGTTGGTGGGATGGGGAGGATGCTTTCCATCAACTCTCTGCAGTTAGTGAAAGGCCTCAATGGCTGAAGAGTCAACAGATCCAGGATTGCCATGTACAGTTGTGTAGTGTGTACACTGCACAAAAGTGCTGCCCAAGGCACTTGGGAGTTGACATTCAGCCCAAGTTCCACTTATCATGGGATCTGCTATAGGGCTCCTTTGCTGACTGTGTGAAGACAGGACTGTAAAACCAAAAAAATGATGGGGTCATCCTCACTTGTTTCCTTCCCCAAAGACAAGTATTTACCTGTGGGAAATGCTGTAGGTACGGTCCTACTTTGAGGGGCCACATGGGGTTACTGTTTAGGGAGCCTTCAGTTCAGTTCAGTTCAGTCGCTCAGTCGTGTCCGACCTTTTGCGACCCCATGAATTGCAGCACGCCAGGCCTCCCTGTCCATCACTAACTCCGGAATGTGCTATCATGAGTTGTCAATGAAACGGGCTGTTCTGTCAATGGCTTCTGCAAAACTAAAAAGCATCCTCATTCTGCCCTTGTGCTGAATCAGCCTGAGAGTCATGACTGCTTCCTGGGCTGCAACATGGCCACTCCAAACAATAACAATAACAACAACACTAATGATAGTAAGCACTGTCATCAGCTTGCTTGGTCCAGGCAGAGACCCTTTGATCTGGAGATCCCCAAGCATGTTGCCAACATAATCCAGCAGCTAGAGTCATTATCTCCCTTTTACAGAGAGAAAATGAGGCACAAGATGTTTAAGCTGAGAGGCCCGCGGTCACGCGGGGCATCGTTACTAGAGACATGTGAGGAACTCTGGTGGTTACGTCTGAAATAAAATCTGTAGGCACTTAACAAGCTTTTGGTTGGCAATGGCTGCTCTTTATGAGGACTGTATATCTTTATAAATCCTGCCATAAAAGTGAATACCACTCATTAGATTTCATTTCCAGCATGTCTTTCACAAGCTTAAATGCTCTCAGCATGTGGCAGAACCTCCTCTACTCCAAGCAGTTGTTAGTTGCACACCTGTCCTCTAAAACACTCAGGTGGGTCCCCAGTGGTTCAGAACTCAACGGTGGCCTTATGTGATGGAAGGAACTATGATCAGAGTCTCAGAGGATCTCAGGTTCTTTTCAGCTTTATTGAGGTATAACTGACAAATAAAATTGTATGTATTTAAAGTGTACAGTGTGATAATTTGATACTTTGTGAAATAGTTATCATAATATTAAGTAATAGATCCATCATCTCATAGGTAATTTTTTTTGCGGTGAGCTACGAGATCTTAAGATCTACTTTCTTAGCAACTTCAAATATACAGCACAGTCTTACTAACCATAGTTACCCTGCTATAGTTATTAGAGTCATAGTATATTAGATCCCCAGGGCTTATTCATTGTACAGCTGAAGGCTTGTAACCTTTGATCAACCTCTTCCCATCCCTGCCACATCCCCCTGCACCCTGCAACCAGGCCCCTGGTAACCACCATTCTTCTAAGTTTCTATGTCTGGTTTCTTTTTTCTTTTTTTAAGTGAGATCATACATTATTTTTCTCTGTATGACTAATTTCACTTAACATAATGTTCTCTAGGTAAATCCATGTTGCTGCAAATGGGTAGGATTTCCTTCTTTCTCATGGTTGAATAATATTCCATTGTATATGCATATTATATCTTTTTTATCCATTCACCCATTGATTAAACACTTAACATTGTTTCCTTATCTTGGCTATTGTGAGTAATGCTGCAATGAACAGGGGAGAGCAGATATTTTTTGAGATTCTGATTTCATTTCCTTTTAGATATATCCCCAGAGGTAGGAATGCTGGATCATATGATAGTCCTATTTTTAATTTTTTGAGGAATCTTTATATTTTTTCATAATTGCTATAGCAATTAACATTTTCACCCACAGTGTACCAGGGTTTCCTTTTCCTCACATCCTTTCCAACACATCTTTTGTCTTCTTGATAAAAGCCATTCTAACTGTTGTGATATGTATCATTGTGGTTTTGATTTGCATTCTCCTGATAATTAGCAATGTCATGGATTGGTTTATATACCTGCTGGCCATGTCTTCTTTGGAAAAATGTCTATTCAGGTCCTTTGTGCATTGAAAAAATCAGTATATTCTGTGTATATGTGTGTGTGTATGTATGTGTGTGTGTGTATGTATGTGATTTGTTGTTTTGTTCTGTTCTTATTTCCCCTATTAAATGATAGGAGTTTATTATATATTTTGGATATCAATCCTATTAGAGATATTATTTGCAAGAATTTCCTCCAATTCCATATGTTGCCATTTCATTTTGCTGATTGTTTTCTTTCCTGTGCAGAAGCTTTTCAGTTTGCTTTTGCTGCCTGAACATTTGGTATCCTATCCAGGAAATCATTGCCAATGCCAGTGTTAAGGAGTTTTGCTCTATGATTTCATGTAGGGGTTTTATGGTTTCAGGTCTTACATTCAAGCTTTTAATCTATTTTGAATTAATTTTTGTGAGTGGTATATAATAGGAATTCATTTACATTCTTCTTCATATGGATATATAGTTTTCTCAATACCATTTATTGAAGAGTCCATCCTATTCCAGCTGTGTATTTTTGGTGCCCTGGTCAAAGATCAGTTGACTATAGATGTGTGGGTATATATCAGACTGTCTATCGTGTCCTGCTGGTGTATGTATCTGTTTTTATGCCAGTACCATACTGTTTTGATTACTACAGCTTATAATATGATTTGAAATCAGAAAGTGTGATGCTTTAAGTTTTGTTCTTTCTCAAGACTGCATTGGCTCTTCTTGGTCTTAGGTGGTTCCATGAAAATTTTAGAATTGGTCCTTCTCTTTCTGTGGACAATATCAATGGAATTTTCATAAGGATTGCATTGACTCTGTATATTGCTTTGGGTAGTATGGACTTACCAGCACTATCAATTCTTCCAGTCCATGAACACAGAAGATATTTCCACTTGTGTCTTTCTCAGTTTCTTTCATCAGTGTCTTGTGGTTTCCAGTGCACAGGTGTTTTACCTCCTTGGTTAAATTTATTCCTATTCCTTGGTTAAATTCATTGTTTTTGACATTACTGTAAATGGGATTATTTCCTTAATTTCTCTTTCTGATAGTTCACTTTTGGTGTACAGAAATGCAATTGATTTTGTAAAATTGCTTCTTTGGGGGATAGATGTGCCATGTAGCTTGTGGAATCTCTGTTCCCTGACCAGGAACTGAACCTGGACTATGAACTGAACTGTGGCTATGGAGGTGCCAAATCCTAACCGCTAGACCACCAGGCGACTCCCTGTATATTGCTTTTATATACTGCAGTTTTCCTGAATCTATTAGTTCTAACAGGTTTTTTTTTTGGTGGAGTCTTTAGGATTTTCCTTTTTTAAAATTTATTTACTTTTTAATTGAAAGATAATTGCTTTACAGAATTTTGTTGTTTTCTGTCAAACCCAACATGAATCAGCCATAGGTATACATATATTGTATGTATAAGATCATGCCATCTGCAGAGACAATTTTACTTCTTCCTTTCTGATTTGGATACATTTTATTTCTTTTTCGTGCCTAATTGCTCCAGTTAGGACTTCCAGGGCTATGTTGAATGGAAGTGGTAAGAGTGGGCATCTGTCATTTGTTCTGGATCTTAGGGGAAAAGCTTTCAGCTTTTCACTGTTTAGTATGGTGTTAACTGTGGGCTTGCTACATATGGCCTATATTATGTTGAGGTACATTTCTTCTATATCTAATTTGTCAGGATTTTTTTAATCATGAGATTTTTAATTTTTTCAAATGCTTTTTCTGCATCTATTGAGATGATTATTTTATTTGTCATTCTTTTAGTGTGAGGTATCATATTTATTGATTTTCATTTGTTGAATCATTCTTGCATCCCTGGGATAAATCCTACTTGACCACGGTGCTGTTTGATTTCTGTGTGCTGGTATTTTGTTGATAATTTTTGCATTTATATTCATCAGTGATATTAGACTCTTAATTTTCATTTCTTACAAAGTCTGTGTCTGGCTTTGGCATCAGGACAATCTGGTCTTGTAAAACAAATCAAAAAATGAAAATGTTTCCTCCTCTTTAGTTTTCTGGGATGGTTTGGAAAAAACTAGTGTTAATTCTTTAAATGGTAGAATTCATCCGTACATTCATCAGGTTCTGGCTTTCATTTGATGGGACTTTTTGATAACTAATATAATCTTCTTACTATCGGTTTACTCAGATTTTCTATTTCTTCATCATTCAGTTTTGGTAGACTGTATCCTTTGCATTTTCAATTACAATGTGAAGGATTTGCATTAAGTCATTTGCTGCAATGTTTTTAAAATGAAGTCTTGGTTTTGTGAAAACTCGTCCTACCACAAACTGCAAACTTCTGAGGTCTCGGAGAACCTACTTTTCCCTGCTCTGAGCCTTTGGGATCCTTCTACATCATTTTCCTTGCTGCTCTGTTATCCTTTTTTTGATGGGATTCAACCAGTTTAAAGCAACATACATTCAGTCAGAGTTCAGTGAAGGAATTAGACCGAGAATTTTAAGTAGAAATGGATTCAATTCAGGGGATTAAGAGCTTATAGAACTGTAGTAAAGGCTAGAGGGGTGGATGTCTGGTGGGTACCACTAAATTGTTTCAAAGTCATCCTACCGTAGCTATGATCCAGCGCTTAGAAAGCTGATGCCCCCGCTGCTTTTACCATAAGTGGTTCTGGTATCCGTGCAGCTGGTGACTGGACACTGGAATGAGGAGTCCAGGGGCTGAAATGCCTCTAATCACTCATGTTTCAGTCATATTGCTGCTTCACACAAAGGCACTATTGGGGGAAACTAATTTGCTTCTGGAACCATACCTTCAAGAGTGTCTGGGAAATGCTGATTTCTCTTTTCTAGCTCCTGAGTTATAGGGGGTGGGGAGTTAGCGCTAACAATTCTATTCTGCACAAATAGTGTTCAAATGTCATTTTACTTGGTGTATTAGTCAAAATAGGCTTTGCTGTGCTGCAATAATAAATAATGCTAACTTTTTTTTAAGAAAAATTAAAATTTTTATTTTGTTTATTAACACCAAAAATATTTTGTATTGGGGTATAGCTGAGTTCTGTGGTTAACTCTCACATTCTGATGACTTAATATAATAAACATTAATTTCTCACTCACTAAGTATCTGGTGCAGGCTGGTTAGCCCTCCTTTTTCTTCTAGATATACTATCTAGAACAAATGACCTTTAAGACACTGAGATAGGGGAAGAGAGAACTGGAGGACACATATCATCCACTATCTGCTTCAGCTCAGGAGTGGCACAGGTCATGATCAATGGCCAGAGCTAGTCACATGGCCCCAACCTAGCTGCAAAGCAGCTAAGAAATGTACAGTAGGAGGACATGGAAATGTGATGAATGCTTGCTGTCACTTGTGGTAAAAAAAGGAAGTGCTTGGCTTCAAAATCAGGGTGAGCCTGCCTTTCAATCTCCTTTCCTTCTGTGAAAGGCCTTGAAGACAAAGATTCCAGGGTTCCTTAAATACCAAGATAAATACATTGCATATAAAGGATTTAGAACTACACTCTAGTTATCTGTGTGACATTCTTGGGGGATCAGAAGAAGATTTCCTTCTCCCTAAGTATCTCTCTCACTGACCTAACCTGGTACCTAAAATTTCCACCATTAATATTATTTTTTTGTGTGCTACCTCAAAGATATGCATGTTTTAAATAAGTTAAGGCAATAAGTAATCTTGGATTACACTACAGTTCTTCCAGGGAGCAGGGATCAAGGTGTAGGAGAACTGGACTGATGCCATGCACAGGGGAAAGAGAGAGGAATTCCACAGATCAGCAAGAGGGTCTTGGGGATATAGGCCAGGGGGCTGGGAGGAAGTGGACTGGGCTCCCCAAGGAAGGGTAAAAGAGGGTTTTAGGCAGATTATTCATATCACACCTTTTCCAAGGGCCTGGCTTACTTTGGCCTTCAGGGTGGTCACATCTTCACCCAGCTGCATCCAATAAGGTCACAAAGATATCTTTGGACCAAGCCTACTTTTGCAAGACAAACTCAGGAGGATCTGCCGAGCTAGACTGTAGTGAAGACAAGTGAGGCTGCAGTGGGGTGTTTGCCTCCAAATCTAGAACTGCTGGGCTTGGGATCCCAAGATTGACTTTCAATCTAAACTCTCTTAACTTATTGTCACTCCTGTGGACTTTTAAAACGTACCTAAAAAAAAATGCAAGTAGTTATGTTGCAATGGGCTAGTTATGTCTTTGCATCTCTGCTGGCAGGATTAAATGAGGAAAGCATGTTAGGCATATAGCAGAGAACCAGTGGATGCAAGCTGTGTTCCCCCTTGTGGGTCACGTTGGTCTCTCCACGTGTAAAATAAAGTGTGTATACAATACCTCTCTCTGGAGCTCCAGGTCTCCACAGTCATCTCAAGGATCAGAGGAGGTGAGGAGAAGGCTGAGTTGGGGGAAATCTTCTGGACTTTCCACTCCCATTTTATTTATTAAAAAAATGCAGAGTACATCATGAGAAATGCTGGGCTGGAGGAAGCACAAGCTGGAATCAAGATTGCTGGGAGNTTTCTTTGGAAGGACTGATGCTAAAGCTGAAACTCCAATACTTTGGTCATCTCATGGGAAGAGTTGACTCATTGGAAAAGACTCTGATGCTGGGAGGGATTGGGGGCAGGAGGAGAAGGGGACGACAGAGGATGAGATGGTTGGATGGCATCACTGACTCGATGCACATGGGTTTGGGTGGACTCTGGGAGTTGGTGATGCTGCAATTCATAGGGTCGCAGAGTCGGACGTGACTGAGACTGAATTGAACTGATTTTTGATGTGGGCCATTTTTAAAGTCTGTATTGATTTATTGCAATAATGCTTTTGTTTTATGTTTTGGTTTTGCCCTGAGGCATGTGGAATCTTAGCTCCCTGATTTCACCTATCCCCTGCATTGGAAGGCAAAAAAGTCTTAACCATTGAACCACCAGGAAAGTTCATCCACTCTTATTTTAAGCTAGAGCCATTCTAGGTAAGATTTAGTTTGGAAAAAATGTATTCTGCTGGCAAAATGAACTCTGAAACTCTGTGGATGGGGGATTCCTGCAATCTCTTCCTTCTAACATGTTATAATGGTGAGAGTAATGTTTCTGAAAATACCTTAAAAATGACAACACACTATACAAACATAACACTGTATTATTATCAGTGTCTCTTTCCGATTTGACCTTAGTTTGGAATTTGGTTAGAATAGATTGCAGTGTCAGCTTTCATAACCCCCATCAGTTCAGTCATTCAGTTGTGTCCAACTCTGTAATCCCATGGACTGCAACAAGCCAGGCTTCCCTGTCTATCACCGACTCCTGGAGTTTACTCAAACTCATGTCCATTGAGTTGATGATGTCATCCAACCATCTCGTCTTCTGTTGTCCCCTTCTCCTCCCGCCTTCAATCTTTCCCAGCATCAGAATCTTTTCCAATGAGTCAGTTCTTCAAATCAGGTGGCCAAAGTATTGGAGTTTCAGCTTTAGCATCAGTCCTTCCAATGAATATTCAGGACTGATTTCCTTTAGGATGGACTGGTTGGATCTCCTTGCAGTCTACTAAGGGACTTTCAAGAATCTTCTCCAACACCACGGTTCAAAAGCATCAATTCTTTGGTGTTCTTCTTTCTTTATAGTCCAACTCTCATATCCATACGTGACTACCAGAAAAACCATAGCTTTGATTAGATGGACCTTTGTTGGCAAAGTAATGTCTCTTCCTTTTAATGTGCTGTCTAGATTGGTCATAACTTTTCTTCCAAGGAGCAAGCATCTTTTAATTTCATGGCTGCAGTCACCATCTGCAGTGATTTTGGAGCCCCCCAAAATAAAGTCTGACACTGTTTCCACTGTTTCCTCATCTGTTTGCCATAAAGTGATGGGACTGGATGCCATGATCTTAGTTTTCTGAGTGCTGAGCTTTAAGCCAACTTTTTCACTCTCCTCTTTCACTTTCATCAAGAGGCTCTTTAGTTCTTCTTTGCTTTCTGCCATAAGGGTCATCTGCATATCTGAGGTGATTGATATTTCTCGCTGCAATCTTGATTCCAGCTTGTGCTTCCTCCAGCCCAGCATTTCTCATGAAGTACTCTGTATAGAAGTTAAATAAGCAGGGTGACAATATACAGCCTTGACGTACTCTTTTTCCTGTTTGAAACCAGTCTGTTGTTCCATGTCTTGTTCTAACTGTTGCTTCTTGACCTGCATACAGATTTCTCAGGAGGCAGGTCAGATAGTCTAGTATTCCCATCTCTTTAAGAATTTTCCATAGTTTGTTGTGATCCACACAGTCAAAGTCTTTGATGTGATCAATAAAGTAGAAATCAATGTTTTTCTGGAACTCACTTGCTTTTTTGATGATCCAGCAGATGTTGGCAATTTGATCCCTGGTTCCTCTGCCTTTTCTAAATCCAGCTTGAACATCTGGAAGTTCATGGTTCACATACTATTACAGCCTGGCTTGGAGGATCTTGAGCATTACTTTGCTAGCGTGTGAGATGAATGCAGTTGTATGGTAGTTTGAGCATTCTTTGGCATTGCCTTTCTTTGGGATTGGAATGAAAACTGACCTTTTCCAGTCCTGTGGCCACTGCTGAGTTTTCCAAATTTGCTGGCATATTGAGTGCAGCACTTTCACAGCATCATCTTCCAGGATTTGAAATAGCTCAACTGGAATTCCATCACCTCCAGTAGCTTTGTTTGTAGTGATGCTTCCTAAGATCCACTTGACTTCACATTCCAGGATGTCTGGCTCTAGGTGAGTGATCACACCATTGTGGTTATCTGGGTCATGAAGATCTTTTTTGTATAGTTCTTCTGTGTATTATTGTCACCTCTTCTTAATATCTTCTGCTTCTGTTAGTTCCATACGATTTCTGTCCTTTATTGTGCCCATCTTTGCATGAAATGTTCACTTGGTATCTCTGATTTTCTTGAAGAGATCTCTAGTCTTTCCCATTCTATTATTTTCTTCTATTTCTTTGCATTGATCACCGAGGAAGGTTTCCTTATCGCTCCTTGATATTCTTTGGAACTCTGCTTTCAAATGGGTATTTCTTTCCTTTTCTCTTTTGCCTTTAGCTTCTTGTCTTTTCTCAGCTATTTGTAAGGCCTTCTCAGACACCATTTTGCCTTTTTGCATTTCTTTTTCTTGGAGATGGTCTTGAGTCATTTGAAGTGAGATTGCTCAAGATAAAGTGAGATGCTCCTATTTTTTCTTTTCTTAAGAAGGAGTATATTTTTTCAGTTCAACTTAATGTATTTATTGTTACTCCTATGATATATATGATTAATATATTGGATGCTCCCTCTCTGTTTCTGTCTCTCTCTTTTATCTCAAAAGATTGGATGGCATCACTGACTCAATGGACGTGAGTTTGAATAAACATCTAGGAGTTAGTGATGGACAGGGAGGCCTGGCATCTGCAGTCCATGAGGTTGCAAAGAGTCGGACACAACTGAGTGACTGAACTGAACTGGTATTTCTGAACGATTTAGAAATGCTTTAATATTTATCCAAAGTTTCAAACCATGAAACAAATATCAAATATTGCTAATGGATAACTGAATTGAGCTTCCCAGGTAGCTCAAACAGTAAAGAATCTATCTGTCTGCTATGCAGGAGACCTGGGTTCAATCCCCGATTTGGGAAGATCCTTTGGAGAAGGGCATGCCAACCCACTCCAGTATTCTTGTCTGGAGAATTCCATGAACAGAAGAGCTTGGCAGGCTATAGTCCATGGGGTCTCAAAGAGTCAGACACGACTGAGTGACTAACACACACACACACACACACACACACACACATACCTGAATTATGGTAAAAGTATAGAACAGGGATGGAAGTGATGAATTCTTAATTCAGGAAAATGCTGAAAACAATTCAACAGCTAGAAGCCAGTCATGGCAGGGAGCAAGCAGTTAACAATGCTGGATGAAGGAATGATTCATTCTCTCGGGAGGGTGAGGAGTAAAGGATTAGGGACGTGGGCAGAGACTTCAGTTTTAACATTTTATGTCTTAGCCTGAGTTTTTGCTACCCAAGCATTTGTAACATTACACTACTTCTCTCTGTTGGAAATATTTCATAGTTAAAAAAACTAAATCCAGGTTCTGATGTCTGCTTTCAAAGAACTCATAGGTTAGAATTAGAATTGTTGCAACTAGCTCACATTCATCACCCCAGCCCCAGCCCTTTTTGGCTATGTGTCTTGGGTAAATCCTTCACCTTCTCTGAGACCCTGTCCTCATCATAAAATAGCGATAGAAGAGTTTCCACCTCACAGAGCCCTTCCGACGAAAGGTGCAATCAGTATCTAGTACTGAGTGCCTGGAATACAGTACGTGCTCAGAGCTGTGTCCACACACAGCATCTCAGGTCTGCCCAGCGGCCCTATGAAGATGCGGAAACAGACTCAGGAACGAACTGGAAAGTGATGTTGCTGGGGTTTGACCCAAACACCGCCCTTCGTGTTAACCAGTCTGAGTGCTAAAGGAGCCGTAAAGTGGGATTTCCTTGTCGCCTCTCTGTCCCTATCTTTCTCTTCCCCTGTGTCCTCTGGACACACAGCACAAACGGGACCCTACAGTGTAGGTCACCACGTTGTCAGCTCCTTGAGTTAGCATAGTTGCTCCAGCTTTGTCCTGTGGCCAGTCCGTGTGCCTTGCTGCTTTCTGTGGTCAGAAGGGAGCCCTCCTCTCCTCCCAGATCCTGCCACCAAAGCCTGCCCGCCACTCCCAGGATGCCCCTGGGCACCAGAGGCAGAGAACAACCAGCTGTGTCTTGAGCTTGGCAGCCATCTTGGCTGGTGTCAAAGAGTGATTACGGAATGACTTAATTCCTCCATTCAGTGGTGGAGGCTGAGGTTGTGGTTCGGAGCAGGCTGGGTCAATGCCAAGGCTACTTTGGCTTCATCTAATTCACATCCCTCACATTCCTCTCCACAAGGACTGGGGCAGGGAGAGGTGAACCAATCCTGGTAAGAGAAGGCTTGGCCTGGAGCTTGTCTCCTCCTCTCACTAGCTGTGGAAATTTGGACGAGTAACAACCTCCCTGAGCTGATATTTCCTCATCTTAAGATGGTGATAGTAATCTTTTCTTACCTCAGGGTTGTTGAGCAGCACAAATGATATAATGAATTGAAAACCTCTAATATGTTTTGCTCTGATGAGTCCAGATAGTATTCTATAGTGGGAGGCAGAAGTGGGAAAAGGAGCCTACTGAGGGCTAGACTTGGCTAACAGCCCCCTGGAGACGAGCTCCTCTGTTGGCTCAAAACCATTCCTCAGAGTGAACCAGACGGATTGTCTTGAACCCTCCACTTTGTCAATATCCTCACCTCTCCCCTGGAGGAGAAAATGGCAACCCATTCCAGTATTCTTGCTCGAAAAATCCCATGGACAGAGGAGCCTGTCGAGCTATAGTTCAAACAGTTGCAGAGTCAGATGCGACTAAGCATGCATGCGTAACACCTTTCCCTGAATTTCAATTTTGGAATGGGATTGTAATGAACAAGGGAAAGGGGTAGTCAGGTGATGTTATGAGCTGGTGTTTTAAGAAAATCCAGGGTTCTCTTGGAAGAAGCATTATAGTCAAGAGGGGTGGATGCAGACATGGAAGTGATGTGATTTTTGGTAAGTGGCTTAACCTCTCTGAATCTGATTTCCTCAGCTAAAAACCAAGGAACACAATACTTTGCTTGTAGGACAGTTATAAGGATCAATTGAGAATATGTATGGAATATGTATGGAGATGCAAAATGGCAACCCCCTCCCGTATTCTTGCCTGGAGAATCCCAGGGACAGAGGAACGTGGTGGGCTGCAGTCCATGGGGTCGGAAAGAGTCAGACATGACTGAGCAGCTGAGCATGTGTACACACACATACACACACATGGAGATGCAAATTGGGCCTGGTAGGTACTAAACACTCAATAACAGAAGCTGCTAATAGCTAGTAGTCACTGAACAGCGGGCTGCCTTCTGTGAAAACAGACCCACCATGCTCTTTGAAGCTATCTCTTTCCATTTATTTCTTTCTAAGACTTCTCTGGATAGTCATTTGACCTAGATTTCTCCTGTGCCCAAATATTGAGAGTGAGGGCTCCAGTCATGGAATTTGCGTGAGATGGCCTTGAGGGGCTGCTGTAAGGGGCTGGTGACTCTCAGTGGTCTCTTCATCAGTGCTTGCTCATGAGCCCTGGGGGCAGCGAGCATGTCTGAGAACATCTGATGCCTGGAAGCGCAGAGATCTGCACACGGAATGTCATGCATTCAAGTTGGAATTAAGGTTCTAAACACAGAAGTAGGGACGGCAGGCAAGACAGTGAACGTGGCTTGGCTCCCTCCTTATTGAGCTCTCAGTCTTTTAAGTGGAACAGGTATGTAAATTCAGCTGGGTGAGGGCTCTGAGCTCACAGTCTTGTAGGGGAAACAATTAATTCAACAGTCTAAGAGCTCTGATTCAGTCGGTGGGCTGCCCACATATGTGGACTAGTAGGAGAAGGAAATGGCAACCCACTCCAGTACTCTTGCCTGGAGAATCTCAGAGACAGAGTTGCCTAGTGGGCTGCCATCTATGGGGTCGCACAGAGTCGGACATGACTGAAGGGACAGCAGCAGCAGCAGCAGGAAGTCTATTGATCCCGGGCATCAGGAACCTTAGGGTTTTGGCCTAGGCTCTGCCACTGATGTACCCTTGGGCAGATCCCTTCCAGCTTTTGGAAATAAGATGAACTTTATGAGCCTTTGACTCATTGGAAAAGACTGATGCTGGGAGAGATTGGGGCAGGAGAAGAAGGGGACGACAGAGGATGAGATGGCTGGATGGCATCACAGACTAGATGGACACGAGTCTGAGTGAACTCCGGGAGTTGGTGATGGACAGGGAGGCCTGGCATGCTGCGATTCATGGGGTCGCAAAGAGTCGGACATGACTGAGCGACTGAACTGATAGCATGCACAAAACTTTTTTTTTTTTTTTGGTCATGTGGCTATCTTAGAACTGGGGAATAACCAACATTCTGGTTTAAAGTATGAATTGGACAGTTTCAATAAAGAGGTTAAAAAGGACAAACCTGCATCTGTGTAACATTTTGTTTTTCTTCAAGAAAGTGTAACATCTTTGTAACAACTGCTTGGCTCAGCCAACGTGGAGACTTTTAGGAAAAATTGCCACTAACTAAAGAAGCAATGAAAATGACTGTGAGAAACCAAAAGGAAAGAAATCTTCCTTAAAATCCCTGCCGCCAATGGAGAAAGTGTTTCTGCTGATGGAGCAAGTGAATCTGGGCATCCAGGGTGAGCCCAGGGGTCCTTGGAATGGACTGGCTGAGCAATACGTTAGTTTTTATATTAATCTACATGTCTACATGGCTTCTCCTAAAGGGGAGCTTCTTCTCTTGGGCATGTCATCTTTCAGCAAGTACTAGTGAAGAAGCTGCATCTGAAATCCCATGTGGTCCTTCCAGCAATCCTGGTGAATGGGAAATAAAGGGATGATGGCCAGTAAGAGATGGCAGCGCACCCAGGGACCAACAAAAGTAAGCAATCTTTTCCACTCTTGAGTAGATGATCCCTGTGGGCACTGCAATCACACGAGAGGGGCTGCCTCATGGGATCTGTGACTGTAGCTTAGGGGTTCAGCTATTGCCACAACCCTGGCCAGCAGGGAGGGAGTGGAGGAAATTAATCACTTGTGTTGCTCTCCTCACGCTTCCCAATCTCCTCTGGCACCTTCCACTGGTCAACTGTAACTCAGAGGCAGAGGACAAAGGAGGCTGGCAATGCAGTTCGTGGAGCTCGGCTTCTTGAGGCCCAGCAGGGCCTGGTCTACAGGAGAGAATTCACAGAAGGACAGCAGAATCAACACCAAGCAAGAGGCTCTTCCAACTCTCACAGCCTTGGGACCAAGAAACCAGGTCCCCATTGAGCAGTTCACTGACTCAAGGGACATGAGTCTGAGTAAGCTCCGGGAGTTGGTGATGGACAGGGAGTTGCAGTCCATGGGGTTGCAGAGAATTGGACACGACTCAGCGACTGAACTGAACTGAACAAATACCTATATTCAACCCCCTCTTTCTCCCACAACAGCAGTGAAATATCCATGAGTCAGATGGGTTGGTGGGACAGAGGAAGGCTCTTGCTCGAATAAGGAGGAGAAACCTGATTTCTTTGACCTGTCTTTCCCAGAAGACGAGGGGCAGATGTGGACCAACCCTCTCCTCTCAAGGCAAATACATCTTTCCATCCATGGTAGGGACAGGATAGACTCACGTGTTGAATACCAATTACACGTAGGGTACAGAGTTAGTCCTTTGTATATGTTGTCTCTTTGAATCCTTTGTTGAACAACTCATGAAAATCAACAGCTCCAGAGCCCCTGCTCCGGGATACCTGGTGATGAGAACAAAGCTTGACTGCAGTACCTTCCCTCTGCTCTGATTCTTACAAGACCCATCCCAACCCCATGGCCCCAGCACCTCCCTATCTCTCCTATCAGGAGGATATTAGTCCTGATAGGAGCGTGATGAAGTTATTCGCTCCAGCTGTTAGGAACTGAATTTTGTGTTTTCCAGCACAGCCAGACAGTGGGTGTGCTCACCCCCAAGGAGTGAATCATTAATGGTGGAATTCCAGTCATCCAGGGAGATCATATTTCTGGGGTGGATTCCTTCCTGACGTTGTTCATATTATTCAAAGGTGGCAGCCACCTATTGTCCCTTGAAAAAAGATTATCCCCATGGGTGTGGTGATAGTGAATATGGAGAGACACATCTAGGGTGAAGCCAGAGTCATCTGACTTACAAAACCAAAATGGCCCTTTGAATGAGAGGCACTTAAACATCCATCACCACCCCCCACCCCTCCACCTCCTTCAAGATCAGGGGAGAATGCATGCCCTCCGCTCTAAACCTGGGTTCCCTTCACCCGGAACATGGTGCTAGTGTTGTGCAATGTCCCTCTTGGCAGAGATGTTTGGGCCCCTTGTTTTCAGCTCTGTGCTGTTTCCAAGAAGAAGTCATGGCTTTTGAGTAGGACTGGCTACTGAATAGTGGTCCTGATGCCAAACGAAGGAGCCAAGAAGAGCCAAAGGAGAGGAAAGTCCTGACTTTTACCTGAAGGTGAGATAGTAATCCTCATGGCAGCCAGATGGCAGCTCTGCTGTCCTGCAGTGGTTTAGGGGTCAGGCTCGGGCCAGAGCTGGGCTGGGGGTAGGAAGAGGACAGACCAGGCCAAGCAGGAGAGCAGGGCAAAGTCTCCAGCAACCATTCGGAAGGATGTAAGAAAAGCAACTCTCATCAGGAGCTGAGGGCTCGATGGAGAATGGCCCTCCACAGTTATACCCAGCACCCCATGAATTTGTAAAAGCCAGGCCTGGAAGCTTTTACTTTTTTTTATACTCAGTAACATCATCAAGAACAGTAATCACCACTTCCATTTACTGAGCATTTATTCCAAAATTAGGCTCTTCACACAAAACATTTATTGGAGTCCTTTGCTGTTGTTCAGGTGCTCAGTCATGTCCGACTCTTTGAGACCCCATGGACTACAGAACGCCAGGCTTCCCTGTCCTTCACAGTCTCCCAGAGTTTGCTCAAACACATGTCCATCGAATCAGTGATGGAGTCCTTACAAAGGTCCTATTCATACACTTACTGAGTTCCTACTTTGAGTCAGGCGCTATTCTGGGCTCTTATGGCAGATCAAGGGACAGGACAGACGAGACAGCTGTCTCCGCTGCGGGGCTGCTACATGCAGTTAACCAAGCACAACTCCAGGAGGTGCCATATGCATAGGCCACTTTGCAAACAGAGTGCCCTGGCATTGAGCATCCTGGCAGTCCTGCCATTAGTGGGGGTAATAGAATACCAGTGAAGTGTCATTATTGGTCTATTTCAGTTTGAGACACAGAGGGGTTAAGTAACCTGCTGAGTTTTTCAGCCAAAAATGACTGAGCTATGATTTATACCAGAGTTGACCTGACCTAAAGTCCTTGCAGTTCACCCTTGCTGGGTATGTGCCAGGGAGTATAGGGACGAAGGGGTAACCAGGCTGGGAAGGGCAGGGCTAGGTTGGATGGCCCAGTAGAGGAAACATGTCCTGACTGGGTGGACTAGGATCGGGCTCAGGGGTTACAGAATGTCCCTAGATGAGGCTTATTTAGCTATAAGACTTAATAAGATCAGCTGCCTCCACAGAATGGTTGAAGGGAACAGCCTTTTATCCTCACCAGCTGGGGACTTACTCAGAAAGGTCTAACCCTGGGTGGACCACGCAGCCTGAAAGACCCAGAGTCAACTATTGAGTCATCCATTTACCCATCATTTACTAGATGTTTTAGCTTAGCTTGGAGAGCAGAGAGGTAGGTCCAGGGACCTAGAGGTTTGTAAGGGAAGCCTCTAAACTCCTTTGGTTCAGAATGGGGGAGGGTAAAGTACCATCCAGGACCCTTGGCTCAGTTTCCTGAGTAAAGTGAGCATGCGTGGCAAGACCAGAAATGGTGCTCTCCCCCTATGAGTTCGCCATGCTACTTGGATCTAGTTTTCATAACTATGAGCTTGAGTCTCACCTTGGGACCTGACTTGGTGCTACTCTGGACATGAAAAGGAGAAAGCCTTGTCTGAGTTCTTCTGCCTTTTGGCCAAGCTTTTACTCTGATGAAGGAAGAAAGATGGCCCCCACCTCTCCTGCTGTGTCTCCCTTCTCCCATCCCCAGTGGCTTCTGAGGCCCAAATGGGGCTGCCAGAGACCCAGTGCCAGCTGCTCTGAAATAACAATATTGGCACTTTGAGGAAGAAGAGAGGTTTTGAGGGGGATCTCTCTCTGTGGGATGAAGTCAACTGAAAAACAAGTTTGACTTTTGTTTGGACAGCTGCTCTCTTTGTTTTGGCTACAGAGTTTATTCTTGTTCCATTCTTTGAGTCTCTTCTGTCCTTCCATCTTTATTGACACCAGGAACCCAGGTCCGGTGGAGGGGAGGCAAAGGACTGTTTAGATGAATTAGCTGTAACTTCTAGGAGGAAGGCAATAAACCCAGAAAAAAAGACCACTTGTGAGAGTTGGACTATAAAGAAAGCTGAGCACCAAAGAATTGATGCTTTTGAACTGTAGTGTTGGAGAAGGCTCTTGAGAGTCCCTTGGACTGCAAGGAGATCCAACCAGTCTATCCTAAAGGGGATCAGTCCTGGGTGTTCTTTGGAAGGACTGATGCTGAAGCTGAAACTCCAATACTTTGACCACCTGATGCGAAGAGCTGACTCATTTGAAAAGACCCTGAGGCTGGGAAAGACTGAGGGCAGAAGGAGAAGGGAACAACAGAGGATGAGATGGTTGGATGGCATTACCAACTCAATGGACATGAGTTTGAGTAAACTCTGGGAGTTGGCGATGGATGGGGAGGCCTGGCGAGCTGCAGTCCATGGGAATGCTAAGAGCTGGACATGACTGAGCAACTGAACTGAACTGAACTGAACTGATGTCTCTCTAGCTGCCCAGGTGGCGTTAGTGGTAAAGAACCCTCCTGCCAATGCAGGATACATAAGAGATGTGAGTTTGATCCCTGGCTTGGGAAGATCCTCTGGAGGAGGGCATGGCAAGGCAACCATTATTCTTGCCTGGAGAATCCCATGGACAGAGGAGCCTGATGGACTATAGCCCATAGGGTTGCAAAGAGTCAGACACGACTGACTTCTCTCTGGTCCAGTGTGATGCTTCTACTTAGGCTTCTCTGGTTCATGGGATTCTCCACTCAGTGCCTCCAGATTTTGTGAGAGAGATCTTTGTGTTTTTGGTTGTAACAGAGGAGGAAAGTCAGAGTTAGGGCTGGTAGAATCAGGCAATGGAAACATGAATTCCTTCTTTCTTCAGATCCAGGGATTTCCTTCTATTGGAGCCATCACCACCAACAGGAGTAAGCAGAATTCTTCTTCCCAGCTCCTCCTGCTGACTAGTGGTCCCAGTTCCCTCTTATCAGCTCCTTTGAAGGACATTTTTATTTCTTCTGAAATGTGAATCCTTTTAACTGTCATGAGCTCCCAGAAGAAAATGGAGGGTCTGACATATTAGTGAAAGAACAGAAAGTTATCTGGGTGGTTGGAGACTGGGAGAAGGGAAATGTCAGAGGGAAGCTTGGTTTGCTAAAAGCAAATTTCATCTTCCTCTTGATTTTGCCTGTGGCTGGTATTGCCTGGGCAACTTCTTCTTCTTTTTTTTTTTTTTTCCAGAAAAGTAATTCTCATGAGAGTTGGGGCTACAGCTGGCAAATGCCTGGCACAGTCGCTGACGTTGCCTCCTCCCCACACCTTAGCACAGACACCACTTTACCAGCTAACTGGGACAAGAGCCCTAGATCTTTCTCGGTGCAGTGTTCTATGCGGCCTCTGTCAATCAAAGCTGACATTTGAGATGAAGCCCATTCCCTATGCTTGTTCCAAACTTTGGCTATGGATTCTTTATCGTGACTTGTCTTCCAGGCATCCTATTATATTGTTGTGACTTCCACAGCACTTGGAGATTCAGAGGACAATTTGGTGTTGATTCACAGAATACCCTCTGGATCAATGGTGTTCAGTGTACGTAAACTTGACTGACTCACTGGTATCTATTTGTCTCCTCCACCAACCAAGCTGGTTCTCTAGGCTCGGCAGGAGTTCTGACTGAGACCTCTCATTGCCCCATATTCTCGCTATTACTAATGAGGCGTTGTTCCTTAATTACTGGTTGCTGGATACCAGAATTGTTTTCCTTTGTTTCAGTGGATTTAGCAAAGGGCTCATGAATATTTCTTGTGCTTGAGACAAACTGCCAGATTTTTCATTTCCAGGATTGCAAAGGTCATGGAGCTGGCTATCGGAGGAAATTAAAGTTAGCTGCGAATTGGAGTGAATGGGAATCAGTGTGAAGTGAGACTAAGTAAAGAGATGCCTATAACATAGAATGACATTCGCCTTCTTTGTTGAAGCTTTTCAGACCCTTTGATGTAAGTCCACTGGGTAGTCTATTGCCTTTTTTAAAATGAAAAACAACCAGAATGTGGGAGGAATAGCCACTCCAGGTAACTCAATATTCTAAGTGATGAAAATGATTGAAATTATAATATTAAACAGCTAATAGCCCTTGTTGTAAAAAACGGTTCCAACATAGATGAGTCTAAATTTCCTACCTCAGGGTGTCCCTCCTCCTGAGCATAACTAAGTCCTTAATGATTCAGTTTTAAGGCCTCAGGGTCCTAATCCTGAGAAGCAGAGGGTGGAGGAAGTTTACTGAAATTTGTTGGCTAGCTATGGGATCCATCAAGAGGTTGTCTTTTTTGGATTAAATCCAGGAGATTGTTTTTCAAACCAATTGTTTCTTTCTCATGAAAGCTGAAAAGTTAAGGTAGGTGGAGGCTAGCTGGAATTCCAAAACAATGGACCGTTTTTTTCTCTATGGCTTAGAGGAGCTTAGATTTGAGGACAAAATGAGTGTCTAGACCTAATGACCTTGTGTTGGTCACATTCGCTGTCAATGGCTTGAGGTTGCAAAGGTCATTATCATCGAAACTATTTCTGCCAACACACTCTGTGATCCCGAAGTTACCCGTCTCGACAAGCCTCAGTTTCCTCCCCTGTAAAATGGACACTCAGTCAAGGCAAGACATTTAACCTGAGAAAGTGTATTATTATTATTGCCTTGAAAAGCTCTGTAGAAAGATATTAGGTACACTTTATGCAATCTCATGTTGAAATTTACTTTTTTTAAAATAAAGTATTTTGGATTTTTCCATGGTCAACTAGATACTTTCCTCATATGCTTTAAAGAATACAAAAAATCCTAAAAGAAAAAAAAATGTAAAATTGTCCCACTCAAATACAATTTCTCTTAATTTTTTGTTTATTTCTTTCTAGGCATATTTTTGTGTCTTTAAAAATTGTGGTAAAATACACATATCAAATTTACCTTTCTATCATGCGAAGAGTTAACTCATTGGAAAAGACGTTGATACTGGGAGGAGTTGGGGGCAGGAGGAGAAGGGGATGACAGAGGATGAGATGGCTGGATGGCATCACTGACTCGATGGATGTGAGTCTGAGTGAACTCCAGGGGTTGGTGATGGACAGGGAGGCCTGGTGTGCTGCTATTCATGGGGTCACAAAGAGTCGGACACGACTGAGCGACTGAACTGAACCATTTTTAAGTGTACAGTTCAGTGGCGTTAAGTATATTCACATTATTATGCAACTACCACCACCATGCATCTTCAGAACTTTTCTTTAACCCAAATTGAAACTTTGTACCCCCTAACCCACAACTCCGCATTATCCCCTTCCTCAGCCCCTGATAACCACTAGTTCTGTATCTATGAATTGGACTATTCCAGGTGCCTCATATAAGTGGGATCATTTCTAGTCATTTTTGTGAATAAGTCTTCTTAAAAATAAATAGATCGACCCTAATGAGTACAGAATTCAGCATCCTGATTTTTTTAACACTTGTACCTTGTAAGCATCTTTTCATATTGCTGCATTGTCTGTATGAACATATTTTAATGGCTGAATATTATCCAATTGAGTGGATGTAGTGTCTATTATTATTCCCCCATAGTTTCCAGTCATTTGTTGTCTTAAAGAATGTTATGCAAAAAAAGAAAAGAATGTTATGCAGAACTTTTTATCATATTGAAGGTAGCTTCCTTTGTGCAGATCCAAGAAATTAATGACTGGGTTAAGAGGAGAGAGAAAAGTTTTAGGTTCTTAATATCTATTACCAAATGGCCAGGAAATCGTTTCAGATGGTGCCATTCGGACCCAAGGGAAGCTTTCTCTGGGGACTGTGAGGTCTTGTTCTCTAAGGGTGTTGACCGTTTGTAGGGTCTGTTCAAGCATTAACTGTCTGGGAGGGTGGGATGGGCAAGAGTACTTTCAGAATTCCTCAGTGGGAGGAGCTTTGGGACGCTGATCTCTTCAGAAGGGGGACAGGTGTTCCCTGCAGCAGCCTGTGCGGAGCAAGCCCTGTTTCCTCTTTGGATTGCGTATTTACTTCCGGGCAACCTGAAGGCCTGTTGATGGAGATGACGGAGCGTCTAAAGCTCCCCTCCACCCCATATCATCCCTGGGCTCCTTCACCTAGGTGGAGGGGACACTAGTGACATTTTCATCCTCTCCCATCTCTGTATTTTTGTGACTCTGGGTCTCGGCCACTCCAGAGTCCACCATTTGGGCCCAACAGCCTCACCTTTCTCACGTCATCCTGGCTCCTCCATAGCCTCTTTGGTTCTGTCTCAAATGTCCTGGGGAGGTGGGCCAGATGGGTCTACCTCCTCTCTCTTCCCAGGAAAGCCCGTGTCACAACACGCTTGCCTGTGCTTGCCCCCCACAGCTTTCTCGGTAGCACAATCTGATGACAAGGCCCCAGCTGCCCTCAACGGCTCTGCAACAAGACGTCACAGCCGCGAGAGATCCCAATCAGCCCCTTCTCTCCCTGAAGCACTGTGTGCTTTGGCTGCCAGGCCAGAAAGCCAAGCCTATTTTTACCTATCATTTTGATACTTATCTTGAGGTGTAATTGGAACGAGCCCTCAGTGTGGAAACTCTTACTCAGAACACGAAGGATCGAAGAGGGCTTGGAGTCTGAACTCTGGAAGGACTCTTGCCTGAGGCCTCTTGGCAGGGATGGCTCTGATTTCTTGGAGCACAGAGGAGGCCAACAGGTGGGTGTTCCCTTCTGGAGGGACTTCCCGTTCTTTCAGGAGCTATGCGCCATGGTGAACACTGCCCTTTCCTGCCTTCTCCGCATTACTTGATGAACACGTGGGCGAGATGCTCTGTGGCTTAATACCAGTGGCAGAGTGGTCACCACCTGTGGGCTCTTCTTGTCCCTCTGGGAACTGCGGCCTGCGTCTCACTGCATGTCCCCCGAGATGTCACCTGGGATCCTTCGGACTGTTTCCTCTGCCTCTGAGTGATTATTTCCAGATTCCAGCCAGATTCTGTGTCAACCGTCTGTGTGCGAAATGTCCTAACATTGTCACCCACACCAACAGCGTCAGCTGAAAAGTGTTTTGCAAGGACTCATTTCTTTCTTCTTCTTTTATTTCTTTATTTTTTTATGTTGTATTGGGATATAGCTGACTAACAATATTGTGGTAGTTTTGGGTGAACAGTGAAGGGACCCAGCCATATGTGGACTGTGTGAGTCACTCAGTTGTGTCCGACTGTTTGCGACCCCATGGACTGTAGCCTGCCAGGCTTCTCTGTCCATGGAATTCATATGCATGTATCCATTCTCCCCCAAACTCCCCTCCCATCCAGGCTGGCACATAACACTGGGTAGAGTTCCATGTGCTGTACAATATGTCCTTGTTGGTTATCCATTTTGAATATAGCAGTACGTATATGACCTTCCCAAACTCCCTAACTATCCCATCCCCCTGGCAATCATAAATTCATTATACTAAGTCTGTGAGTCTCTTTCTGTTTCCAAGGACTCCTTTCAATGATAATGAAGTTTGTTTCTTTTCTGACTTTTTCCCCATACAGCCAATGCAGTTTTTTTTTTTTTTAAAGCCTCTTTTTCCCCTCTTAATTGTATCCTCATGTGAGGTTGATTCTAGCACAATAGCAAACAATGAATGCATGTTTACTAGAAAAAAAATCATGGTTTTATGAAGATAGGAAAGGGCATATTTTAATTTCTGTGAAATCCAACACTTGATCATTCTTCTCCTTTCTCAACTGAGATATTGAATCTGACAGTGCTCAACAGAAAAAAATCAAGTTGTAACTCTTTTTGAAGTGGCTTCCTTGATAGCTCAGTTGGTAAAGAATCTACCTGCAATGCGGGAGACCTGGGTTCGATCTCTGGCTTGGGAAGATTCCCCTGGACGAGGGAAAGGCTACCCACTCCAGTATTCTGGCCTGGAGAATTTCAGGGACTGTATAAAGATGTTAAATTTGACAGTGCTCAGTAGAAAAAAAAAAGTCAAGTTGTAACTTAAAAAAAAAATTTAAACTATTTATTATGGAACTAAAACGAAAACAGAAGTTGGTGGATCTCGTATACTCTAGATATCCGTCTCCAAGCTTCAGTAGTGATCAGCTCTCAGCCAATTCTGTCTCTTCTGCGCCCCGTTCATTCCCTGACTCCAGATTATTTTGAAGCTGTGTCATTTTACACCCAAGAATTGTATTATCTATCTCTGAAAGATAAACATTCCTTTTAAAAGTATATATTTACTTTTTAAGTGAAGAAAAATTTGGGACATTTTCAGAGAAGACTTAGAAAGGTATAAAATGATAGCTCTTTAATTAAAATACTCATTAGACAACTAATCCTGTATCTCTTTAATTAAAGCATTTATTAGACAACTAATCCATGTTTATTGTTTCTAAAACAGGTACATTAGTAATAGAAGCTCAGTTTGTACGATAAAGAGGCGCCATTAAAGAGGATACGTCCTCATTTTTAGTCACTGGTTGAAATCAAACTTGAATTCTGCAGGATACAATTATTATCGTGATTCAGGATGGTACACACTGGATGCATTTCCTCAGAGGTACGCCCTGGTCCAGTTGATTTAATTCTCTCTTTACCTAGCTATGTGGCTAATTAGCCCATGTCAGTTTTGTTCAAATGGGTGATCTCTAAGCTTTTTTGACTACATACTTCTATCAGTAGAAAATTCAGCATGTATCCGGAGATAAACTGTTTATTTATAAGTGGTGCACATCCTCTATCAGGTGGTAAGTTACGTATGTTATGGGACACATGTAAAATAGAAACTAAATGATGCCACGACAACTAAAAATGAATAGCAGCTCTAACGTTTTTCTGCCACTCTCAGTCGGTCTTTTTTGTAGGTACCCCAATTTGAAGACCACCGGGAAGGCTGTGGGAGGCAATACACAGCAAAGGGTAGTGAAGCTGGAAACCCTGGGTTCAAATTCAGGGCCAAATCCGCGGCTCCACCACTCCTTAGACGTGGGATCTTGGACACATCACTTGACCTCTCTAAATCTGTCTTCTCAGTGGGATGAGGCATTGATACCTCATAGGGTTTTGTAAGGTTTAATCCTTACACGGTGTCGGAGACACGGTAAACATCAGGTTCACTTTAGCCAATAGTAACAATAGCGATAGCGCAGTCCTAGAGGACTGGCCTGGGTCTAGTTTTTTCTGGCTCTTTTTGCAGAGTACCACGGCACAATGGGTACATCGACACTTTTTATCCAAGGGTTGTGGTGCTGCTGATGGTGCCAGTGGGGATGCTGTGATAACCCTGACACGGATGACCATGTCGGGTGTGATCAGCACAGAGCACAGGCTGCCACTGATCCAGTTATTTTTTATTTCTTTGCTTTTGGCTGTGTTGGGTTTTCGTTGTTCAGACTTTTCTCTAGCTGTGGCGAGTGGGGTGCTCACTGTGACGGCTCGTCTTGCTGTGGAGTACGGGGTGGGCTTCAGCAATTGTGGTATGGAAACTTTGTAGCTGTGGTCCACGGGCGGGCATGTGGGATCTTCCCAGAGTCGGGGATCGAACCCATGTTTCCTGCGTTGGCAGGTGAGTTCTTTACCACTAAGTCACCAGGGAAGCCCCATTCATTGTTTATTTGTATTAAAGATGATGGTGATGACAGGGTAATGGTGATGGGATGATGATGGTTACAGGGATAGTCACATTGGGGGTGATGCACTGGACCAGAGAGGAAGCCTTTTTTGCAGTCTCTTCTGGAATAACCATCAATACTTGCACTTGCCCTTCCCTTATCCACCCGACAAGCATGCTGACTAACTGGTTTTGCTGTGTCTCCCTTCCCAGCCTCTCTGCCTTGTTGATGTTTCGCTGCTGCGTCCTACTCTTGTGTACGTGTCCATGTTCCTGTCAAGCCTTGCTGTGCCTGTCTGCACGGGAGATGGACCGGGGCTCTGCCGTACCTCCTCCGGTGGCTACTTGGTACTCATCTCACGGAATCTGCCTCTCAACCTGTGAAGAGGGTGATCAGAGAACTGGATAAGTGTGGCCCTTTCTGGACTCGATTAAGATGTGCCCGTGACTTTCCTGTCCTAAGAGAGGGCAGACGTGATAGGAAGCAAACTCATGTACAGGTGCAAATCTGGGTCCAGTGCCCTCACCTGGTCACTTGCAAGGGGAATCCGCTTGCCCAGGGAATCTGCCTCCAGCCCTGCGGCCTCTGCTTCTCATGTGATCTGAGAGGTCTCCCAGGAAGGGCTGAACTCCCCCCAGCTCAGAATCCTGAGAAAGCTGGGGCAGAGAAAATCAGAACAAAGGAAGGTCAGTGTTATGCCCAGTGGTGCCAAAGTATAAGGCCAAGTTGAAATAAGATTTTGCCTTGAACTCTTTTTTCTGGGTGCTTGTGTTTTTTTTTTTTTTTTTTTTTTTTCATTACCTGATCGACTGGGCATTAGGGAAGTATGCCCCACCTTTTCCAGGAGTGATTCTGACTTTATAGTTTTAAGAAATTCAAGAGTCTGAGGTTGACACTTCAATATAAGCACACTGAATGCTATTGTTCTAGATACTGACTTGGGAATTAACCTCTTTGGCAAATTACATTACAGTTCAGTTCAGTTCAGTTCAGTAACTCAATCGTGTCCGAGTCTTTGCAACCCCATGAATCGCAGCATGCCAGGCCTCCCTGTCCATCACCAACTCACAGAGTTCACTCAGACTCACGCCCATCGAGTCAGTGATGCCATCCAGCCATCTCATCCTGTGTCATCCCCTTCTCCTCCTGCCCCCAATCCCTCCCAGCATCAAAGTCTTTTCCAATGAGTCAACTCTTCGAATGAGGTGGCCAAAGTACTGGAGTTTCAGCTTCAGCATCATTCCTTCCAAAGAAATCCCAGGGCTGATCTCCTTCAGAATGGACTGGTTGGATCTTCTTGCAGTCCAAGGGACTCTCAAGAGTCTTCTCCAACACCACAGTTCAAAAGCATAGATTCTTCAGTGCTCAGCCTTCTTCACAGTCCAACTCTCACACATAACCTTTAATTTTAATTTTATTTCTCTATAGGCTATTTTATATCCACCTAAGATATTCTGAAAATGAGCTGTGACACCTAAGAATATACATTTATCACTTTGCATAATTCTCCAACTGAGGTGTTGCCAATGTTTTAGAATTACCTGGCTCTAGTTCTAGGGAATGGAATATATGATTCGATAGAATGAGAGTATATGTTCTTTTTTTTAAATTTATTTCATCTCAGGTGTACATGAGTTCCCAATCTTGAAACAGCCCCCCCCCCACCTCCCACTCCACATCAACTCTCTGGATAGAATGAGAGTATATGTTCTTATATGATCCCCTGGAGAGAGAGATGGCAACCCACTCCAGTATTCTTGCCTGGGAAATCCCATGGACCGAGGAGATTGGTGGGCTACAGTCCATGGAGTCTCAAAAGAGTCAGACATGACTTAGTAACTAAACAACAAGCAAAATATTAACTATCTATGCATTCTTGTATGCAGAAATATTATTCTATGTATTTGAAATACTTTATCAGTTTTATACTTCTAAAAATTCTTGGAGTTAAGACACACTTATCTAATCATCAAACTGCCATGCAACCCCAAACAATTTGGGACTGCTTTCCCAAACACTTTTTTGGGAATGTCCTCAGCTGACTGAGAGATCCTAGACCAGGGGAAAGGAAAGCATTTCTACCTGTGACTCTGATGGGATGGACTACACCCTTTTGATGGTCATTCTAACAAGGACTGGTCACAGAGCTTAGTTTTTAAACAAGAGGAGAAAATGAAACCCAAGCTTACGTCTGGTTGATAGAATGGAACTTGCATCATGCTTAGACCATTCTTTTGTCTAAACACGGCACCACTCATATTTATCATCCACCTTTCCCAATTCTCATCCCCCTCTGATGGGAAATAAATAAAACAGCAGATATCCATCAATTGTTGAATAAGCACAATGGGATATTATTAAATATAAAATGGACTAAAGGAATGAAGGAATAAAAAGGAATATAGTGCTCTTGTAAGCTACAACATGGAGCCTTGAAAATGTTATGCTAAATGAAAAAGACCAGTCACAAAATGCCACATACTGTTTGATTCTGTTTGTTTAAAAAAAATTCCAAACAAGTGAATCCATAGAGATGGAAAGCAGGTTGGTAGTGGCTAGGAGGAAGGAAGAGTAGGGAGTGACTGCTTAATGGGCACAGGCTTTCCTCTAAGAGTGATGAAATGTTTTGGAACTAGAGAGAGCTGATGGCCGCACACCCTTGTAAATGTACTAGTCGCCATTGGACTGTACACTTTAGAGTGGTTGAAATGAATTTTTTATTATATGAATTTTACTTCAACTTAAAGAAGGGATAGTGTAAAACAAAGAGAAAGGGGGAAGAGGAGATATCATTGGACAAGACGATTCAACAAATTTTAGAAAATGGAAAACATTTGGAGAAATGGAAATTGACTTACCAGAGCAGAGGAAGTGAAAACCTAAGTGGTTTCGAGGGAATGAGGAATGCGGGTGGGGTAACCAATGGACAAAGAAGCTACTTTACTGGTCAGACACTATAGAAAGGCTGAGGCTTAGAGATAACAGGTGCTATGATAAGTAGCAATAAATAAATAAATTCTGGTTGAAATTCAGAATATAGAGAATTTGGATGTCAAGGTCTTTTTATCTCCCCATGCCAAACAGTCAGGAGACTTTACAGCCCGTCCCCTTGCTCTGCCCTGGGAGACCTAGAGATGGTGGAGTTCAGGGTGAAATCCCATCCTGAAAATGAGGAAGAAAGGAAAGACTATTCTTGAGATCTTGGCTTCTTCTAGGATGCTTGCAGCCAGGATTAGATCAGCACTTGCAGCCTGCCCCCAGGTAGAAGACTGGGAGATTTTTTTCTGGAGAAAGAGAGTCATCCAAGAGAACACCCAGATCCTTATTTCTGAGAGCACCCCAGTAAAAGAGCAGCTCACAATTGGATCAGTTTCCAGGGCAGCCACCAGTTAGGCTTGACCTTTAATACAGAACTTCTAATCAATTGTCACAGTAACTTGGTTTTAATTATGCAAAGAGAGGATTACTTTTGATGAAACTTTCAACATCAGTGACAGAATAAAATAACTAAAAGAGAAAAAAGAACCTGATAATGTAAAGAGCAGAGAAACACCAAAGAAAAGAAAATAAATTTAAAAATAAAAGCCTTCATATAATTATTGTCCTTTGGAAAGATATATTGGGTTGGCCAAAAAGTTAGTTTGGATTTTTCTGTACCATTGTCATACAGAAAAACTCAAATGAACTTTTTGGCCAACCCAAATATCTCTGAAAGAAGTACAGGTTGCCACGGAAACATTAATCCGAGATGAGGAAAGAATTCCTAGAAATCTAAAACATAAATGACAAAATAAAAACAAAAACTTAAACAGAAGGTTAGAAGATCACGTTTAAGCAATAAAACTTTCGATTTCAAAAACAACAATGGAGAATCAACCCAGAAGGTTGTAAATGACCAAAAAAAGTTGCAGAAGGAGAATAGAGAAAAAGAAAGGAGAAATATTTTAAGAAAAGAGTTTAGAACAAAAGGCTGTGGGTTTCCAGATTGAAAAGACTCGCCCTGTACCCAGGAAAATGAATAAAAATTTTGGAAAAAACCACATTGGAACCCATCCTTAGGAAATTTTAGGACAAGAGGTTCCTAAAGACTTCCAGAGTGAGAAATGGATCACATACAATAAACTTAGAATGGCATCAGCTTTCTCTATAGAAATCTGACACTGAGAGGGAGCAATTCCTTAAATTTCTAAGAGAAAAATTATTTTTACCTGGAATTCTATATCCAGTTCAACCAACAGCCTGATGTGAGGGAGGAATTAGAATACTATCAGACAAATAAAGATGAAAATTTTGCCTCCTATGCACATAGTCTCACAAAGTATTGGAAGACATACGCCATCAGAACAAGGACATGAATCAAAAAAGAGGAAGAAATGGATTCTGAGAAACAGGACTTCCCTGTATTCACAGCACACGGTACAGGGAACAGCCAAAGGGTCCTGATTACACATGAGGCTGGCAAGGATGGACAGTTCCAGAAGGACAGCACCAGGGGAGGGAATGAAAGGAATATCTGATCAGCTTACGCATTCAGAAGTAGTATTTAAAATGTGTGTAACAAAGATGTTGGAACATTTGTGAAAAGAATGAAAAGTACAAGGAAAATAAAGCAAATGAAGAGTAAAAAAGACAATGCTTAATTCCTGGAAAACAACAACAAAAAACCTTTTGAGAGAGGAAATGCAATTATGACGTATTACTTGAGTGAAAAATAAATACATGTGTAGTCATTAAATGCAGATGATGGTTGCTGGTTTAACCTGAAGTTTGGAGGAAGGGGCAGGGACAATAAGGTATATGAGAGCTAACTGTTTATTGACCATTATGTTAAAATTGACATGTCAAAGAATACCGGCATAAGGACATTATTTAGGAAAATGGACACAAATATCAAAAGAAAAACTAATAGAGGCAAAAGTGTTTGCTTCTGGGAACAGGACTTGGGAGATGAACGGGAAGGAGCTTGCTGTTTTATGTTGTTGCTGTTTTTGTAAGCCTGTGATGTTAGTACCATTAACTAACATGCTGAAAATAGAAAATAATTATTAGTTAAAAATATTTGCCAACGTGGAGTGTATCAATGGCATGCATGACAAGACTGATCAGTTGTGGGGACTTCCCTATATTCATACCACAAATAGTGCAGATAGTTAAAACTGTTGGCATTTATTGGACATTTACATCAGTCACTCAGCATCGTCTCAATTAATCTACACAGCACCGCTGTGATGGACGCTCTTTTACTCTCTTCTTTATAGATAAGTTAACCCAGAGAAGGCAGTTCTTGCCCAGGGTCCTGCAGCTTGTAGGTGTGGAACTAGAATTCAACCCAGGTCTGGGAGACTCGGCAGCTCACGGATTTAACTTTGCAGGTTTGTTACCTTCCCTCTGCATCTTCACTAGGTATTGTTAGTACCTAATTCCCCAAGCCCTGTACCGGGTGCTATGAAGGAGAATTACACGGGCACCAAGTGCTTTGTGACTCCTATTGATGGCAACATGTCAGAAATGAACCACACACACACACATTACCCACTGACTCGCTGCCGGGATGGTGAGGGGTGACATGGAGAGGACTTTAGGCCCTGTAATTTGGGGGAACTGAATGCTAGAAGGATGCGGATTGGGATGTTGGTGGATGGGAATGTGGGAGAAAGGAAGAGGCTGTTCTGGACCAAACATATCCTCATGCACTAACCCTTCACCATGTGGAAATTCATCACCAAAGGGCAATCTCCTTTCCCTTCTACAGATTCTCTCCAGGCCTTGCTTTCCAATTCCTCTTCCCGTTCAAGTCTGATGTTCTGTTTTAGGTTTTGGAAAGTTGATTTTAATCATGAGATTGGGACTAACATATGCACACTACTATATATAAAATAAATAACTAATAACCAGCTGTATAGCACAGGGAACTCTACCCAATGCTCTGTAAGGGACTATCTAGGAAAAGAGCCTAAAAAAGAATGGATATATGTCTGTGTAACTGATCCTCTTTATGGTACAGCAGAAACTAAGACAACATTGTAAATCAACTCTACTCCAAAAAAAATTTTTTTAAGTTGATTTTATTTTCCTGCAATATAAAATGCAAAAATGGACAAGTTTTTGCTTTGTTTTGTTTTAAGTTGGGAAAGACAGAAAAATAGAAATAAATCCATCAAGCACTGTTTTCCACATTGCCTCCTTTTTTCCGCAGTTGAGCTACATTACGTGTTAAGAGCACATATTCTTTCTTTTACTAGACCTCATCCACCGCCCTCACCCTGGAGTTCACAATCACCTCATTTTTCCTTTGATTGCCCTTCTACCCACCAACTTTCCCCCCAGTTCTTTTCTCCTACTCGTCTCTCAACAAGATCCTCCCACCAGAGAGTCTGTCAGCTCTACCTTTTCCTCTGCAGACCCTTCTTGCAGGCCCCTCCACCCAGCTCCGGAGGCCATTCCTGCTGGCTCTCCCAGCCTCCCCTCCTTCCATCTTCCCAGGTACAACAATCTTCCATTTCTGGTGTAGGATCACCTGTGTCCTGAACTTCCTGTCTTTCTGTTTCTTGGGTTTACTCATTTACTTTGTTTGAGCTCACAATCTATGAATTTCCCAAGAAAGAATGAAAGATACCTTTTTTTGAGTCCTGGGCTGAATTTTAAAAAATTAACCCTTTTTTTTTTTTTTAGTATTTGTTGCTGTTGTTTAATTGCTAAGTCATGTCTGACTCTTTGCGACCTCATGGACTGTAGCCCACCAGGCTCCTCCGTCCATGCGATTTTCTAGGCAAGAATAATAGAGTGGGTTGCCAAGTTCTGGGCTGAATTTTGAAGTCACCAGCCCAGAAGCATCCTCGTGCCTCTATGTGTACACTGGGATTTTCCTTGCACTTCCCAACCATTAAACAGCCCCCTTTCTGTCTGTATCTCCTAGATCTTGGTGAACCCATCACCCAGGACAATATTACAAGTGTCCTGGTCTGGCACGGAGCTACAGCCCATGCCCAGCAAGTGCCAATCAACAGCACTTGCCTTAATAATAGCTTAGCCTCAATAACCAAGGTTTAAGTTGCATTAATCACCTAATAAAGAAATCTTCACAAGTGCTAATTACTAGCCTAGTCTGCTTCCTGGGCCCACTTAAAGAAGTGCTATTTTAGAAGCTGTAGTTCTTATAGTCACTCAACAAACATTTATTAAGTGTCTCCTATATACAGGACACCATGGGAGAGCTTTATCATGAGTTATCTAACTTCATGCTCATGACAGTCCTATGAAGTGGGCCTTATTGTCATTTGTAAATGAAGAAACAATTTCAAAGAATAAAGCTCCTCCAGCTGTTCGTTCAAGACATTTACTGAGAACCTACCGTTGGCTAGCTGAGGAGGATACTGGGGAGTGGTGATGGGGGAGGCACACACACACGTCCCTGACTGCCTCAAGCTTCTAGTCTGTCAGAGGAAGACAGATGACAAACAAATACTTTCACAAGTAGTTCATTCAATGCATGTGAGATAAGGGCATGAAGAAGACACGTGAGACAGTGTGTCCGGAGAACCAGAGCTGGTTTTCCAGAGGCAGTGCATGAGTTCTATAAGCTGGTAAGAGTGAACTGGATGAAATGAGGTATGAGGATGGGAGACGGGGAGGGAAGAGCGCAGGCAAGACTTGGAGACTAGAATGGGCTTGAGTAAGTGAGGAGCAGGGGCTTCCCTGGCAGCTCAGCTGGTAAAGAATCTGCCTGCAGTGCAGCAGACCCCGGTTTGATTCCTGGGTTGAGAAGATCGACTGGAGAAGGGATAGGCTACTGAGAGGCCAGTGTGCCCAGAGCAAAGAATGGAATGGTGTGAATAGTGTGGCCAAAAGCACCCCAGGGACCAGTGCAGGGAACAGATGGTGAAGAGTGCATGTGTTCTGAAAAGGAATCTACACATTATCTTTGAGGACACAGGGAGTCAATGAAGAGCCATGGAATGAAATGAGATTTGTTGTATCAAAACTCCTGCTGGTTATCGTGAGAACACTGCATTGGAGGGGGTGGGAGTGGACTTGCGGAGAGCCAAGAGAAGGCTGAATCAGACATCCCAGCCTAGGGGACGGTTGCTTGTATTAAAGGGTGCTGGTGGAGAGGTGGACGTATTTGGAAAGAAGTCTTTCCAAGGTCACACAGAGCAGAGCCAGGCTGTGAATCCAGCTCTTTTGTGGACAAGGCCTGTGTTCCTTCTGATGCATGAAAGCTATTTTTCCCTCCGTGCAAGTGTGAACTGGACCCTCCCTGTCCCAGTGCAGTGGTTGAGGATGCTAAGTTATCACCAGTAGTTACAAGGAGTCCCTTTCTCCCTCGTGCAGGGTTAGAGCTCCTACACTATGCTGTGCAATCTGTCATTTGGGTGATTAAGAGGAAAACATAGTCACTGCCTCTAAAAGCACACACATCCTGAGACAGGCCATAGGAATGTAAACAGAGTCCCCAAACAAAATTATAAGGCAGTTATAGAAGCCCTAGAATCTCCCACAGTTCTCAGGGTCATAATTCCAGAGCTACAACTCTTGACTGTTTGGCTACACTATACCCAGAAATAGCTTTAGTGATCCTGGAACTGGGGTGCACTTTTTCTAAATAGACTTACCATTTCTCTTAGACTGGCTTGATTCTCTCCTCGCCAGAAATTGTCTTCCTCAGGAACAACAGTAATGCATTTGAAATTATTTAATTTTTTTTTGAAGTCCAAGTATTCTCTTAAATAATTGATCTGCATGGATTGATTGGTCAATGTTTTAAAATTATCTCGAGTGAATGCCTTCGTCATAAGATTAGAAGTGATGAAGTCCAAGAATATGACCATAAGACCTAACTTTCCTATAATATTCTTAGTTTTCATGTGTAACAGACATTTTCAGAACATGTATTCTATTTTGCTTTGAAACTAGGGTTTTCCCAGGAGTGTGTAGGAACTTGAAAATGTATGTTTCCATTGGAATGTTTGGGGTTCAGCTAGGAGAGTACAGAACTCTGCAGAGCTCGTGGCTTTGAGATTAGCCAGGTCCTTATGGATGCCTTGGGCAGATGGGCTGTGTACCTCAGGGAACTTCTCTGAGCTGCCATATGGTACATGACTTATTCTCAAAAGTTGTTAAACTGAGTGTTACCAGGCCCAGGGTTTAACAAAATAGTTTAAAGTACAGGAAGAACTGGTGTTCAGTGGTGTGTTGATAAATGCTTATTGACATAAACAATGGGCAAACACAATTTACAAACTGCAAATGATATATTCTTTATTGCAAGTTTCTTATGAGTGTGTGTTAGTCACTCAGTTGGGTCCAACTCTTTTCTGACTCCATCAACTGTAGCCTGCCAGGGTCCTCTGTACTTGGGATTTTCCAGGCAAGATTACTGGAGCGGGTTGCCATTCCCTTTTCCAGGGGATCTTCCTGACCTAGGGATCGAACTTGGGTCTTCTGCATGGCAGGCAGATTCTTTGCCAACTGAGCCACCAGGGAAGCCAAATTTCTTATAGCCAATGGTTTTCCCTAAAATGTCTTTGTTGATTTTTGCTCTGGGCTCTTGTATCCAGAATGTAGCTGATCTATTGTTTCAGTTGATGAACAAGTACAGTTCCTACGTGAATATGGGTTGATTTTTCCTTTATGTAACAAGTAAGTAGAAAGGGAAACAACATGGCTGTTATGTTGGACCATCAATCATTGGTCAATGACATAGATAACTTTGCTGAGTTGGATGATGTTTTTAAATATTGCAAGAATATTGTCTCAATTTTTTTGTGTTTCATAATGTATTGGCCATGCACACAATTAAAAATTTAATCTGCATGTTTAACATTTCTCTATCCCTTTTTATGGGTATACTATTTTATTAATATTTAAATTTTGCCAGGAGTTCAAGGATATGCTAGCCTACTTCAGATTTTTTTGAAACAAAAATAAAATGTACAAACAGATATAAGGGAGCGAAGTGTTGAATGCTGCACAATATATTAACCAAGTAGACAAGCTAGAGTTGGTGTAAGTATGTACTTAGCACGTGTATGGGGACAAGTTCTGGAACTGAAAGAAAAACCTGCCATTCAGGACTGAACAGAGGTCCTTGGCTGTTGACAGAATCCCCCCTTCAGACATGAGACAAACTGAGAGAGCCTGTCAGTGTACAAAACCCACTGAATTCAGGACAAACAATAACAGGATAAATTGTGCTCTGCTGTGCTTAGCTGCTCAGTCATGTCCAACTCTTTGTGACCCCATCAGCTGTAGCCCACCAAGGCTCCTCTGTCTGTTGGGATTCCCCAGACAAGAATACTGGAGTAGGTAGCCATTCCCTCCTCCAGGGGACCTTTCCAACCCAGGGATCAAACCCAGGTCTCCTGCATTGCAAGTGGATTCTTTACCATCTGAGTCACCGAGGAAGCCCAACAGGATAGGTTGGCCAGAGCTGATTCAGACTGTTGGGGACAGTCTGAAGTGAGCAGGGACGGGATGGCTGGAGACTGGGAAATACTGCAGCCGAAGTCGACAGAATCTGTAGTCGTGAGCAGCCATCTTCTAAAAATCGCTGGTTTCCAAACAAGTTCTTTAGATTCTTTCCCCAAACGAGGTCTCCACCCCTTTTTAAAAGGTTTTTAAAAAATCTTTTTACTTTATAAATAACAGACAATTGACAATATCGTGATAATTTCAAGAGGACAGCAAAGGGACTCAGCCATACATATACATGTATCATTTACCCCCAAACTCCTCTCCCATCCAGATTGCCACATAACATTGAGCAGAGTTCCCTATGCTGTACAGTGGAATCTTATTGGTTATTCATTTCAAATACAATAGTGTGTACATGTTGATCCCAAACTCCCTAATATCCTTTCCCCCCATTCTTCCCCTCTGTGAATCTGTTTCTGCTTTGTAAGTGCGTTTATATGATTTATTTTGAGATTCTGCAGATAAGGGATATGATATGGTATTTCTCCTCTGTTTGGCTCAGTTCATTCTGCAGGACCATCTCTGGGTTCATCCACGTTGTTTCAAATGGCATTATTTCATTCTTTTTAGGAGCTGAGTCAGATTCCGTTGTATTTCCTTGATCAGGGATCAGTAAACCATGGTCTGTGGGCCACATCTGGCCCCCTAACCTATTTTTTTTAAGTTGAAATTTATTTATTTATTTACTTATGGCTGCTCCAGGTCTTTTTTTGTGGCACGTGGGCTCTTTTTTGCTGTGGGTGGGCTTTCTCTAGCTGTGGTGAGCAGCGGGTACTCTTTGCTGTGGTCAGGCTCTGGACTGATGGTGTTAATGAATCAACCAGACAGAAGGAAAAGACATTTGTGTTTCCACCTCTATTTACTCAGTATCTTGTATGTTCTAGATTTTGTCTAGGCACTGGGCTTCATGCTTCATGGGATAAAATGAAGCCCCTGTTCCTATTTCCCTACATTCCTAGCAGATGGTGGCGGCAAAGGAGTGATGGTTGGAGGGCAGGTTAGAGAGGTGAGTGGAACGATATTATGTAGCAACCTTGAGAGAAAGGTGGAAATACCTTGGAAGGTTTGGAGCAATGATAGTTCTGATGTACATTTTAAAAGGGCAACTCTGGTTGCTGTGTAGGGAGACCAGGTACCAAGCCGTCGCAATAGTCCCGGTGAAGGTGGCTGCATAGCAACTAAGGTGGTGAGAAGAGCAGATTTTCGATGTTCTGTGAAGACAGATGAGCCACGGGTTCTGAGAGCAGAGAGGAATCCAGGGAAGACTCCGAAGTTTTCGGACTGAGAAACTGAGAAACGTGGGATTCCCATTTGCTGCAATGGAGAAGACTGTGAAAGGAGAGTGGAGGGGCTGAAGGCAACTGAAAGTCTGGATGTGCACATGCTGGTTTCGATGCGTTAGACGTTGCAGTGTGGAGTAGACAGCTGCATACACGAGGCTGGAATATAGTGGGAGAGGCTAGGCTTGTGGGTATAAATGTAGAGATCATCAGCGTACAGGCGGCATTTAAAGGCATGTGATGAGATTATCCCACTTAGGGAGGGAGACTAGACACAGAACACAAGTGNACCAGGTACCAAGCCGTCGCAATAGTCCCGGTGAAGGTGGCTGCATAGCAACTAAGGTGGTGAGAAGAGCAGATTTTCGATGTTCTGTGAAGACAGATGAGCCACGGGTTCTGAGAGCAGAGAGGAATCCAGGGAAGACTCCGAAGTTTTCGGACTGAGAAACTGAGAAACGTGGGATTCCCATTTGCTGCAATGGAGAAGACTGTGAAAGGAGAGTGGAGGGGCTGAAGGCAACTGAAAGTCTGGATGTGCACATGCTGGTTTCGATGCGTTAGACGTTGCAGTGTGGAGTAGACAGCTGCATACACGAGGCTGGAATATAGTGGGAGAGGCTAGGCTTGTGGGTATAAATGTAGAGATCATCAGCGTACAGGCGGCATTTAAAGGCATGTGATGAGATTATCCCACTTAGGGAGGGAGACTAGACACAGAACACAAGTGGTTTGAAGATGGCTTTGGGTCCCGGTGTTCAGAGGAGGCAACATACTAGAGGACTGTATTTATAAGGCACAAAGAACCCTCATTGTCAGGGATTTACGGTAGGGTTCCCTGAAATGGTTTAGATGGTAAGTGGGTAAAAAGTCCTCCTGACAGTCCCATGGACCCCAATTGACAGCCTAAGGGATGGGGAGTGGTTTTGCTATGTCGCTCATTCAGAGGAGAGACTGTGACATTTGGCAACATTTCTCAGTTCTTTTAAATGTTGATTTATTTCTTTGGCTACACTGGGTCCTAGCTGTGGCACGCAGGATCTTTTATTGTGGCATGTGAACTCTTTGTTGTGGCATGTGGGATCTAGTTGCATGACCAGGGATCGAACC
>SJYA01002280.1:1714617-1838667 GCA_006410615.1 Neotragus moschatus | reverse complement strand
CCCCGCCCCGCCCGGGGAAGTCCCTCAAAGTCAGCTTCAAATGAAAGCGTATATGTCCTAGGATTTTGCAGTGTGCTCCACAGTCAAGTAAGTGCCAATAGGATGTGGTGGTAGCCATAGGAAGACTGGGTGCCTCTGCGGTGGTCAGGCCAGATGGATGCCACCTTGCTACTTGCCACGCGGAGGAGCCGTGGGCAGCAGAGGCGGAAGCGTGCGCACCTCTCCCGCTCCACTGCGGGTTAAATACTGTTCCCTCCTTTCTTTCAAGCCCCAGGGCTGCCACTGGTAGCTGTGTGACCACTGGAAAATCACTTAACTTCTCTAAACCTCTATTTTCTCCTCAGTAATGACTTATTACGCCAACCATAGGCTGCTTGTGAAGATTAAATCATTTAAGTAGATTGAATGATGTGTGTGCGCACGTAGTGAACTGCGAGGTGGCGGGGAAGTATAAGAGAAGGAAATAGTTGTGCCTATAATGTTGTTCTTATGCTCAGTCCTTAAGTTGTGTCCAACTCTTTTGTGACCCCATGGACTGTAGCCCGCCAGGCTCCTCTGTCCATGGGATTTCCCGGGGCAAGAATACTGGAGTGGATTGCATTTCCTACTCCAGGGGATCTTCCCAACCCAGGGATCAAACCCCCATCTCTTGCACTGACAGATGAATTTCTTTACCCACTGAGCCACCAGGGGAGCTTCAATTTGCACAGAGATGGGTTTTCACACTGTGTAAATAATGAGGTTTTCTATACTCGCCTCACTGAACATACTATCTTCAGGAAGCAAATATTCCAAGCAGACGTGAAAACATCCCCACTGTTATGGCTTATATCTGTTCCTGGCCCAGTTAAGAGAATGAGCTGATTAATCTAGCCCCATTACAATCAATAACTTCTGAGTCAAAAACATAAAGCAGAGTTCTCAGATCCCGGACTTCCCTGTGATGCCTGGGCTGCCTTCTCTGCATGCCAGGTGCAACTCCTCTGGTCCTCCGCTTCCGCCTCCATAAAGTTGATAAGAAGTAAGAGGGGACATGAAGGATGAAAATGATCCTGACTGTGTTCGTTAGTCGTTTTGGGTGGGCTACAGCCCAAGGGATCACAAAGAGTCGGATACGGCGGAGCGACCAACACAACACGTGGCTTCCCAGGTGGCGCTAGTGGTAAAGAGTCTGCCTCTAATGGAGGAGATGTACCTGGGTTTGATCCCTGGGTTGGGAAGATCCCCTGGAGGAGGGCACGGCAACCCACTCCAGTATTCTTGTCTGGAGAATCCCCGTGGACAGAGGAGCCTGAGGAGCTACAGCCCATGGGGTCACAAGGAATCCGACAGGACTAAGCGCAGCGTACAGCAGCTGATCAGTCTTTGTCTGGTTATTTTAATATCATTCCACCAGGTGGCGATGTTTCCTTAATCCCAAAGCAAATTTTCACTCGAAAAGAAGCCAAGTTACAATTCGTTGATAGCTTTTTCTGCTCTGAACATATTAAAAAAAGAATGATTCTCTAAAGCTGTGGTGGAAAGAAGGACATTTTCTTCTGAACTCCTTGGCAGTTTATGCTGAAAACAGACAAGCCCTTTGTTCAGAGATTTCTTCTCTTTGCAAGTTCTGGGAATTCTGGTTGGAATTTTGTCTTCTGGGGATGCATATGGTGGGAACTGGGAGATGTTCGAACTGGGTGCCTCCTAGGGAGGTTATTTTTTTTTTTGAAAGTCACTCAGTCGTGTCTGACTCTTTGCGACTCCATGGGCTAAACAGTCCATGGAATTCTCCAGGCCAGAATACTGGAGTGGGTAGCCTTTCCCTTCTCCAGGGAATCTTCCCAATCCAGGGATCAAATGCAAGCCTCCAGGCTTAGTGGGAAGTGAAGATACACCCTAACAGTAGGCTGGGCTTGTGTGAGCCCTTCACCCAGAGAAGAGCATCAGATTTTTCTGTGCCATGAGGGACTAGAAGTTGCCAAATGCACACAGTAGCAGCTAGGACGAGCCTTGCAGAATCAGGCTGCTTTATTTAGGAATGTCAGAGATGCAAGACAGCAGCATACAGTCCAGACCCCTTCTCGTGCCATTAGGGAAACAGGCCTCGAGTTCTCCTGTTCTACCTGCTTGCCAAATTGCCTTTTATTTTAGCATTTCAAATAGACTTATCAAATATCCCTTCTGGTACACTCAGCTAAAATTGCTGCTTAAATCTGCTGTCTTCCCACCTGCCAAGCCCCTGCACCTCTGCGTGCCAGGCACATGGCACTGAACAAGATTCCAGCCACAGACTGACTTGTTCAAAGACATCAAAGAGCAGACTGGGGGTGGGAGGGGGGAGGGGGGATCGGGATTGGGAGCTCATATACACTCTTGGCTGATTCATGTCAATGTATAGCAAAATGAATACAGTATTGTAAAGCAAAACAAACTAAAAAATAAAAATTTAAATTAAAGAAAAAACAAAGAGCAGACTGACTGATCCAGGAGGGGAGATAAGTCATTTAAGATAATTATTTATGAACCTGAAAAACAAATCTCAAGGTAGGATTTTTTTTCGCTTGTAATAATAAAAAATTATAATGAGCAATTATTTGTTCATTCCTTCCTATGCACCAGGCTCTGTGTTAAGCACTTGACGTCACTGTATTGTATAGTGATCCCCTTAACAAAGCGGTGGGGTAGTTATTACTATCTGCTTGTTAGAGAGGCTCAAAGGAGAAGTTGAGTAAACTGCCCCAGGTCAGACACCTGGAAGGAGCAAACCAGCGTTCCCACTCTGCTTGTCTCTGGGTTTGATCTCTAAGCCTCCATGTTTTGCTTCATGACATTGTATTTTACAGGGTCTGGTACAGAAACTAGTGGAGTTTCTTACCTGAGCACCAGTCAGGATCTCATCATGTTCCTCTTGTGACATGAAGGCTCGGTGACAGTGAGTCGGCTCAGGGCTTAGGGACTTGGTGATGAAAGGTCACACCTATTGGACACTCAGAACGTGGATGCCTGGGTTGATGAGGGACGCTCCTGAAGATAGGGGTTGGACCAGAATCCAAGAAATCATTAGAATCTGTGTGTTTGGAAGTTTTTTTCCGCTACCTGCCAAGGCAGGGATAGCTGGCATTCCTTGGGCCTGAGGACTCAATATGATGATGAAGGCCACCAAGGGCCTCATCTGCACGTGCTCTGAGCCGAGCGTGCTGCAGGCGTGGTCTCATTTGGGTCTCTTGACAGCCTGTTGACACCAAGACTGCTCTCTCCCCACCTTCCTGGGGACAAGGTCTCAAATACAGGAAGCTGTCCTAGAGAAACTGATGCTAGATACAAAAGGTCTTCGGACGTCAAGGTTCCTTGTTTTCCCTCAAGGAGTGTGAAGTTAAAATATCTTATTAAAATGTGGATGAATAACAGTGCCCAGAGCTAGAGTTACTGTCAGAAAAAGAGGGAAGAATTTCCCGTTTGACAGATGTGGATTCCTGGCTCAATACCACCGCCTTGGAACTATGGGACTGTGGGCAATTACCGAACCTCTTCTGAGTCTCAACTTCCTCATCTTCAACAAGAAGATAATATAATAGACATCTCAGTTGTTGCTGTTGTTTGGTCGCTTTCCGACCCCATGGCCTGTAGCCCTCCAGGCTTCTTTGTCCATAGTATTTCCCAGGCAAGAAGAATATCGGGGTGGGTAGCAATTTCCCTCTCCAAGGGATTTTCCCGACCCAGGGGTTGAACCTGTGTCTCTTTCGCTGGCAGGCACATCCTTCACTGCTGAGCCACCAGGGAAGCCCCATATATCCCAGGGTTGCCATGAGTTGTAAATGAGATGACGTGTGTAAAATGTGTGGCATACTTTCTACAGCACAGTGGGTGTTCCGTAAATACCAATGCTGATAAAGGTGGCTGCTATTAATGCCCTTCCAACGAGCTGCCACCCTTATTCCAGAAACTTCTTCATGATCATTGTGAGACACTTGTAGAATCTCTGAATCCAGGTAAAGCCCATTTATCCCCACATTTCTGCATGTCGATGGCTCTTTGTCTCTGGAATGACCTTCATCCTCCACATCCCCATTTCATGTTTTGCCAGGCCTCGGAATTTACGAAGTGAAATCCCAGGGCTTCAGGGGCTGTGGTCTGTGATGATATTACTGCCCATGCCCGATAAATGTTCAATGAATAAACGAGAGCCAATAAAACTATAAAAACCAAGAGTAAAAATAAGTATCCTTACATATGTGTTAGATCTTAAAAGGTCTTTATGTTCAGGCTGGTCAGAGTCAAATGTGTGTCTAATGAAGATTTTACGAAGAGCCTGGAGTAGCATGACGGAAAGGAGAGAGAGATTCCAGTGCCCGGCCCTGGGAGACCAGATGGACAGCGCCCTGGGGCGAGGCCAGAGACCTTGCAGCCTCAGGGCTGATAAAGTCCATGAAAGATGCTCAGGTCAAAACATATTTCCTATTGGAGAAAGGAGAACAGAAATGAAAGCGTAAGAAAGAAGGAGGCTTCACAAGGGAGCTCCCTCCAGGAATAGAGACTGTGAATCTGCAACAGAAAGCCTTTTAAACAGTGATATCAGAATACTGGGTAGAATTCCCTGTGCTCCACAGAAGGTCCTTGCTGGTTATAATGGCGCCCTACTCCAGTGCTCTTGCCTGGAAAATCCCATGGACGGAGGAGCCTGGTAGGCTGCACTTTCACTTTTCACTTTCATGCATTGGAGAAGGAAATGGCAACCCACTCCAGTGTTCTTGCCTGGAGAATCCCAGGGAACGGGAGCCTGGTAGGAGGCCGTCTATGGGGTCGCACAGAGTCGGACACGACTGAAGTGACTTAGCAGCAGCATATATATATGCTGGAGTAGCATATATATATATATGGGTTTCCCAGGAGGCTCAGTGGTAAAGAATCCATCTGCGAGTGCAGAGATGGAGGACACCCAGCTTTGATCCTTGGGTCAGGAAGATCCCCTAGAGAAAGAAATGAAAACCCAGTCTTGGGAAATCCCATGGACAGAGGAGCCTGGCAGGCTACTGTCCATGGGGTCTCAGAAGAATCGGACATGACTTAGTGACTAAGGAACAACAGCAGCAAAGTGTATATACATTCACCTACACTCCTAATTTACCCTCCCTTCCCACATTCTCCTTTGGTAACCATCAGTAGGAAAAGAATCTGAAAAAGAATAGCTAATATGTATATGTGTAACCTAATCACTTTGCTGCACACCTGAACCAAACAGAATATTGTATATCAACTATACTCCAATTCAAAATAAAAGCATAAACTAAAAAATGTGGTATCAGGTGCCTTGATAATGTTCTAGTAGCTAAATAGAGCCATAATAAAGGCCACATCACCCACCTATCACATTGCCTGATATGCCATCATTAGGATGTCTTCCCTTTTGGCTAACAAACAAGTGAGAATAAGGTCTGGAAATTTCTTATTTTATATGCTCAAATTTTGGATTGCCTCTTCTTGATTTTAACCACACACAAAAACCTAATAACTTCTTATGGGTTTTTTTACTCTCTTACTACAGAAGAGATCTGTATTCATCATAGAATATTTGAAAAAAAGAGGTAAGGGAAATAGGAAAATAAATTCAGCCAATAATGTAGTCATGCTATTATTAAACTATACAAAACTTTTTTTTTTCTTGTGAAATTGAACAGAACACAATTTAACTATCTTTTCATTCATATAATCATTCATATCTTTTAACTATCTGTTGCTTCTTATTTAGAAAATTGACTACTGAGTTATGAAAAATCCACCCATATTTTCTTCTAAAAGCTTTATACAGTATAGCCTTTCAAGTAAGGTTGGAAATTCACCTGGAATTGATTTCCGTGTGTAGTGTGAGGTAAGGATAAGTTCCCAAATGGATATCCAGTTGTTCCAAGACCATTCTTTCTTTACTACTCTGCAATTTGATTTTGTGTTGAAAAATCAGTTGTCTACACGTAGACAGTTTCGAGTGCTCTTGTGTTCCACTGGTCTGTCTGTATGTTGCATAAGATAAGAAGGGCTGTGCTCTGTTTTGGTAACAGACAAGCCCCACTTCCCATGGCTTAACATGCTGAGGTTATGACTCCTTCGCTAGCAGGCCACAGGTGAGGCAGGAGATGCATTAGGGCAGCCATCTGCATGATGTGAAGTGGTTGCTTCACTGAGAGCACTCTGCATGCAGAGAGACACTGAGGTTTCCTGTTGAGTTTTTCACTGACTCAGCATAAAAACATCATCCATCATTTACTTCCTCTTGCAGCTCATTTGCCAGAACCAGAGAGTTTTACCTGTAAGGGGCCCCGAAGAGCTGTCTGCCAGGTGCCTGGAAATGGGGAACACCCAGATATTAAAAAACACTAGTGACGTCTTCCTCCCTCCATATCCTAGAATGAAAATGATAGTCTGAATTACTCCACTGTGGTAGTAAGACTCAGTACCTGGTAGAGCAAGTCCTTCAGCCCTGGGCTTCCTCTTCCAGGAGGTCTTGACTAGTCTTGGACTTTAGCAATTCCATATAAGTTTAGGAAGTGTTTGTTCAATTCTTTAAAATCCTGTTGGGATTTTTTATTGAAGCCATAGCTCAATTCAGGAAGAACTGACATTTAAAATTTTGAGTGTTCCAATTCAGTAACAAAATTTCTCTCCTTTAACCCAGGTCTTCTTTAACTTCTTTCAGTACTGGATGTTTTGCACGGAGGTCTTGTACATGCTTTGTTAGATTTTTAGATTTTTGTTATTTTTAAGTGCTAATGTAAATGTTACAATAAACATTTTTTTTTTTCAATTTACAAAAAAATCATGGTCAGTGAATAGAAATTTAATTCATTTTTCTGGGTTGACTTTATATCCAGTGATCTTGAGGAACTAAATTTCTTAAAGCCCAAAACTGATGTGCAGATTCCCATGAGTTTTCAATATAGATGATAATGTAATTCATAAATAATAACACTTTTATTTCTCCCTTATGTCTTTTAATTTTTTTTTTCTTGCTTTGCCGGGTAAGACTGCAGTCATGATAATAAGCATCCTTGCTTCTTCACAGCCTTCAGAAGATTATTTTCCAAGTTTCATTATTTTTTCATTTTAAAATATATCAGTTGGTACAGTTTTCATATCAAAGAGTTTTGTAGATACTCTTTGCCAGATTAGTTCAGTGGCCCCCTTTTTCTGGTTTCTCAGATTTTTAATAATAAATGGATGCTGAATTTTAGCGAATGCCTTTATCTGCATATATTGAGAGGACTATGAGTCCCCTCTTCCTTTTTTTAAATTGAAGTATAGTTGGTTTACAATATTGTACTATTTTCAGGTATACCGAAAAGTGACTCAGTCATATATATTTCAGATTATATTTCATTATAGATTATTCCAAGATACTGAATACAGTTTCCTAGGTCATACTGTAAATCCTTGTGTATGTAGTTCATGTTTAGTAGTTTGTTAATCTTGCACTCCTAACTCGTCTCTTCTTTCTGCCCTTCCCACTTCGGTGACCATGAGTTTCTTCTCTATGTCTGAGTCTGTTTCTGTTTGGTATATTGGTTTATTTGTATTATTAATATTTTTTATATTCTACATATAAGTGATAGCATAAAGTGTTTGTCTTTCTCTGACTTACTTCACTAAGTATAATATTCTCTAGGCCCATCCATGCTGCTGCAAATGGCCATATTTCCTTCCTTTTAAGGGCTAAGTAGAATTCCATTGTATATATGCGCCACATCTTCTGCTGACCAGCACTTGGGTTGTTTCCATTCCTCTTTCATCTGTTAAGGTGGCAAATTATATTGGCTTTCTGATACTAAAGCAGCATTTACTCTGCTGCTGCTGCTGCTAAGTTGCTTCAGTCGTGCTGACTCTGTGTGACACCATAGACGGAAGCCCACCAGGCTCCCCCGTCCCTGGGATTCTAGCATCCAAGAATAAGCAAAAGGTGGACAGTATTTGATTCCTTTTTACATATACATTTCAGGCTTCAGCTTGTTAATATTTCATTTAGGATTTTGTCACATCCTCAGGAGTAAAGCTGGCCAGTAATTTTCTTTCTCATACTATTCTTGGTTTTTTTTTTTTTTCCTTTTAATAAAGATTAACCTGACCTGCCTCTTGAGAAACCTATATGCAGGTCAGGAAGAAACAGTTAGAACTGGACATGGAACGACAGACTGGTTCCAAATAGGAAAAGGAGTACATCAAGGCTGTATATTGTCACCCTGCTTATTTAACTTCTATGCAGAGTACATCATGAGAAATGCCAGGCTGGAAGAAGCACAAGCTGGAATCAAGATTGCCGGGAGAAGTTTCAAGAACCTCAGATATGCAGATGACACCACCTTTATGGCAGAAAGTGAAGAGGAACTAGAAGCCTTTTGATGAAAGTAAAAGAGGAGAGTGAAAAAGTTGGCTTAAAGCTCAACATTCAGAAAACGAAGATCATGGCATCTGGTCCCATCACTTCATGGGAAATAGATAGGGAAACAGTGGAAACAGTGTCAGATTTTATTTTGAGGGGCTCCCAAATCACTGCAGATGGTGATTGTAGCCATGAAATTAAAAGACGTTTACTCCTTGGAAGAAAAGTTATGACCAACATAGATAGCATATTCAAAAGCNAGATCATGGCATCTGGTCCCATCACTTCATGGGAAATAGATAGGGAAACAGTGGAAACAGTGTCAGATTTTATTTTGAGGGGCTCCCAAATCACTGCAGATGATGATTGCAGCCATGAAATTAAAAGAGGCTTACTCCTTGGAAGGAAAGTTATGACCAACCTAGATAGCATATTGAAAATCAGAGATATTACTTTGCCAATGAAGGTCCGTCTAATCAAGGCTATGGTTTTTCCAGTGGTCATGTATGGATGTGAGAGTTGGACTGTGAAGAAAGCTGAGCACCGAAAAATTGATGCTTTTGAACTGTGGTGTTGGAGAAGACTGTTGAGAGTCCCTTGGACTGCAAGGAGATCCAACCAGTCCATCCTAAAGGAGATCAGTCCTGGGTATTCATTGGAAGGACTGATGCTAAAGCTGAAACTCCAATACTTTGGCCACCTGATTAGAAGAACTGACTCATTGGAAAAGACTCTGATGCTGGGAGGGATTGGGGGCAGGAGGAGAAGGGGACAACAGAGGATGAGATGGCTGGATGGCGTCACCAACTTGATGGATGTGAGTCTGAGTGAACTCCGAGAGTTGGTGATGGACAGGGAGGCCTGGCGTGCTGTGATTCTTGGGGTCGCAGAGTCAGACATGACTGAGCTACTGAACTGAACTAAACTGAACCTCACAAAGTAAAATGGAAAATGTTCTCACTTTTTTTTTATTTTTTGGAAGAGTTTGTATATAGTTTGCACTATACTTTCTTTAAATGATTCATCAAGTTTGTTTGAAGCCATCAGAGACATTTTATTTATGTTTGTTTTTAATTAAAAATCAATTATGTTAATATTTCCACAATTATTCAGATTTTTAAATTTCTTCTTTCATTAGTTTTGGTAAGTAGTGTTTTCCTAGGATTTTGTCTAGCTCATTTCAAATTTATTCATATAGAGTTGTTCATAATCGCCTCTTAATGTCTTGCTAATGTCTCCAGCATAGATAATGATGTTCAACGCTGATGCTGTTGATTTGTGCCTTTTTTCTCCCTTTTTCGTCTTGATCTGTCCCAGCAAAATTTTATCAATTTTATCGGTCATTTCAAAGAACCAACTTTTGACCTTTTTGTTTAAATGTATTCTAGTTTTTCCATTTCATTAATTTTTACTCTTTTTTTCCCCCCTTCCTTTCATATTTTTAGGCTATTTTTCTGCTATTCTTTTTCCAACTTCTCCTAGTACTCTTGAAAAAATGTTTTCTGCTCATTATATTCTTCTCATCTTTGTACTTTCTATCATTTTGTCTCTTTCTGCTTTCTTGTGGGTAGTTTCTTCTGATCTATCTTTCAGTTCACTAATTCTCTCTATATCTACCGGTATTGAATTTGCTATTAATCCCATCTGTTGAGTTTTTTCCCTTTGTTATTTAGTTTTTAATATTGGCATTCTGGGATTTCTGTTTGATTCTTTTCTCAAATTTACGATCGTATTATTCTAGGTAATGCTGAAATGTCTTAAGTTCTTTTTTTGTCTCTGAGCACAGTGAGCGGCATTGTTTTATGTCTTTATGTAACTGTCATTTCTTTCATTAATTGCTCCAAGTTTCTGCTGGTGAGAGTGACTATGACAGACAAAGACTCTCTCTTTCAGCCTCCTATACTCTTTACCACACTTCTTTTATGACATCTATTATTTTCTTTTTTCATTATTTAGATATTTTATCCCCTGCTAAACTAAGGAATGGTTCAAGGATCAACAGAGACAAATTCTCTATCTTGTTCAACTTTGTGTCTATCTTAGTACCTAGCATTATTCCACCCAAGATAGGACGATATTATGAAAAGTGAATGAATTTAGTCGTATCTACCTACCTACCTACCTGCTTAACTACCTAGGTATCGGTTATTGTTTTGCTTTTTGGCTTCTTCTAAACTTCCCCAAGCCACACTTGCCTCTGGGCTGATCCTGAACATGGAAACATGCTCCAGCTCCAGGATTTTTGCACTTGCCCTCCAGTCTGTCTGGAGTGCTCTTGCCCCAGATATCCATTTGTCTATTCTCTCATCTCATTCATACTTCTTATCAGACGTCACTTCTGCAGAGACATCGTCTCCGACCATCTCATCAATAACACCACTGGCTCTCCCCTCTGCCACTCTCTTACCACTTCCTCCTGCTTTATTTTCCTTCATAGCCCTTACTGCCAAGCTATGTGCTGTGCTTAGTCACTCAGTCATATCTGACTTTTTGTGACTTCGTGGACTGTAGCCTGCCAGTTTCCTCTGTTCATGGGATTCTCCAGGCAAGAATACTGGAGTGCATTGCCATGCCCTCCTCCAGGGGATCTTTCTGACCCAGGAATCAAACCAGGGTCTCCCATATTGCAGGCAGATTCTTTACCAGTTGAGCTACCAGGGAAGCTCATTGTCAAGCTATGGTATATTGTAAATATATCTGCTTGTTTATTTTCTGCCTTTGCCACTAGTTTATAAGCTCTATGAGGTCAGGGACTGTTTTTTGTTTACTACAATTGTTTCTAGGGCCTTGAACAGTGTCTGGCATGTAGAAGGCACTCAGGAAACATTTGTTGAATTAGGTGCTGTGATAACTGCTTCATAAACAATTTTTAAAAATGTTTTTTCTTCAGCAGTTTTAAAAGTTTAATATGCTTTAATTGTGTTCATTTTATTGATGAGTAACCTGAGGCTCAGAGAATTTATTGAACATGTCCAAGAGGATACGATTAGCAAGTGACTGGTCTTGGATTTGAACTCACACCTTTGCTTTCCAAAGCTAAGCTGTCCTGTTTCCAGGACAGCCTCACATACATAAAATATGTCTGCTGCTGCTGCTGCTGCTAAGTCGCTTCAGTTGTGTCTGACTCTGTGCAACCCCATAGACGGCAGCCCACCAGGCTCCTCTGTCCCTGGGATTCTCCAGGCAAGAACACTGGAGTGGGTTGCCATTTCCTTCTCCAATGCATGAAACTGAAAAGTGAAAGTGAAGTCGTTCAGTCATGTCCAGCTCTTCGCCACCCCATGGACTGCAGCCTACCAGGCTCCTCTGCCCATGGGGTTTTCCAGGCAAGAGTACTGGAGTGGGTTGCCATTTCCTTCTCCATAAAACATGTCTACTGAGATGTAAATATAAAATTGAGCAGGTAGGCTGGGGTACAGCAGCTCTTGCAAGGATAAAAAGAGAACACTGAAGCCGTGGGGAAGAATCAGCACTTTCTTATGGGTCAGAAGCCCTCTTTGCACTCTTTGCATGATCATACTGATCTGGGAATCCCCCAGCCCTGCTCTGCCTCACTCAGCCTCCATCTGGCAGTTTTGTTAGCCTGTCTGATCCAAATAGTTGTGTCAACAGAATGGTGACCAGACATGTAAAGCAATGTATTAGGAAAGAAAAAAAAAGCAGCTCAGATGATGTAAGATTATCCAGATGTCAAGCATCCTGTGCTTGTACACTTGCCCATTCATGTTATTAATTTTTTAAACATTTGTGATAAGAACAACAGTTGGGCTGCTTCCCCAGGGGCCTCTGTGGATAGATTAACGCAGACATCTGGTGCTTTAGGCTTTCTGCTTGGTTTCCTACTGGTTTGGGGCAGAACCAGAAGCTTCTGAGCCAAGTGCAGGGGTAGAAGAGCCTCTGGGAAAATTTGAGAAGGAAAATCAAGAGACCGCTGGGCATGTCACCTGCCAGAATCCCTTCCTATAACCTGGCGGTTTAGAGGGGCGGGTGTGAAGGGGCTTAGATGCCATCCATCTGCCTTCTTTGCAGCTACATTGCTGCCTCATTCAGGAACAAGCGGTAAGAAACCCAGACCCCATGGAGAGTTTCCTATGCCCTCTACGGAGCCAGTTCATTGTATAATTGTTGCCATGATCATTTGGAGACAAAGCGGGCTCCATTCTGGGAAGGGTGACATGGACAGACAAGCGCCTGAGTTGGGAATTGTGCAGAACTTCATTGGAATTTGTGTCATAGTTGGGTGACCAAGTGGCAGTTATTTAATCTATGTTCAGATTTCTCATGTGGGAAATAGGAACCATGACAGCTACTTCATAGGGTTGCTATGAAGAGTAATTGGAACCATACTCAGGCAGTGTCTGAGACTAAGTTGGACACAACGTAGGGTATCATAAATGGTATCTCTTAGCCAGGATGGAAGCTTGAGGGGCTGGGTCTTTATTAGACTGGCCACAAAGCAGTCCTGTCCTCACCTTACTGATTCCTCCTTCTTCTCTGTGGACAATAACAAAGATATTTTCTGTCTCATGGAACAGCAGCCCTTGAAACTCACTTTTCATCAGCATCACCTGGAATACTAGATGAAAATACGCTCTCCCAGTACCTTTCCCCAGCTTTTCTATTTCAATGGGAGGAAGGGCAGGAATCTGAGTTTTTATAAGAAATACCCCACTTCCCTATTTAATTCTGACTTTGAGAAACACTGTTCTAGGATTTACAGAAGGCTGACAAATTAAAAGATGCTTACTCCTTGGAAGGAAAGTTATGACCAACCTAGATAGCATATTGAAGAGCAGAGACATTACTTTGCCAACAAAGGTCCGTCTAGTCAAGGCTATGATTTTTCCAGTGGTCATGTATGGATGTGAGAGTTGGACTGTGAAGAAAGCTGAGAGCCTAAACATTGATGCTTTTGAACTGTGGTGTTGGAGAAGATTCTTGAGAGTCCCTTGGACTGCAAGGAGATCCAACCAGTCCATTCTAAAGGAGATCGGTCCTGGGTGTTCTTTGGAAGGAACGATGCTGAAGCTGAAACTTCAATACTTTGGCCACCTGATTAGAAGAACTGACTCATTGGAAAAGACTCTGATGCTGGGAGGGATTGGGGGCAGGAGAAGGGGACGACAGAGGATGAGATGGCTGGATGACATCACCGACTTGATGGATGTGAGTTTGAGTGAACTCCAGGAGTTGGTGATGGATAGGGAGGCCTGGCGTGCTGCAATTCAGGGGGGCGCAAAGAGTCGGACACGACTGAGAGACTGAACTGAACTGAACTGACAAAGCCTGGATGACATAAATGCAAAATATTCTTATAAAGACCAAAATAGAAATGAATACTCCCTTGAACTCCTTTGGGTGTATAGTTTGCATAGTTACATCACCTTTTCATCAAGTGCAAATGAGACCCAAATGAATTCTTATTTTGACCCCTAAAGAATTCTTCGGGTGGTAAGAGTTGGAGAGAAAGACAAGGGCCTGAGAGCCATAGGGAAATTAACACCACCTCATAAGATACCTGGATTCTCACTTCTGCTCTGTAGTTCACTAGCTGTGCAACTTTGACATATCACCTTAGCATCTCTTGGTCTGTTCTCTCTTCTGTAAAATGAGTTCCTGCCCTGTCCACGTCTCAGGGATTCTGTGGGCTTAAGTGAGATGAACAGGTTGTGAAAAGGACAAACTCCTTGATGCATGTGGAAGACAAAGATTTATAAAATTGACTGGGTGGAAAGGAGAGGCTAGTTACCTTCTGTATCAATCAGGATCTAAACAGGAAAATAGAAACTCAGGTGTTTTCAATAGAGAGAATTTAATGTAGGGAGTGGGTCACCCCAATGTTGGAAGATCTTTGAAGTCAAATAGAAGATGGTCAGGTAAATGCAGGTCAGTAAGAGCAGAAGTTCACTGGTACATATAGGCTGAAAAAAGAAAGGGAGCCCATCTTTCCTGATGGGCTGGTCTGCAGGGAGCTGGAGCCATGCAGGAAATGAGGTGGCCTCTGGAAACACGCCCAGGACAGACGGTAGGGAAGAAATACCCTGTCTTCTCACTTCCTTCCTCCTTTCTCCTGCTGGCGCCCCCTCTGGCTGACCCAAGCAAAGCTGGCTGACACAGGAGCCTGAGAAACTCTTGCACCCTCAGGTATCAGACCCAGGGAAGAGAGCAGAAAGGGAGGGGTGCTGAGAAGACAAAGGAATAGGGGATGGATCTGAGGGCCATGAGGCCAGAACAAGTGCATCTGATCTTCCACCTGGGCCCAGGTCTACCCACAGATATGTGTTAACTGAATGTGTCTTGCAGCCACAAAAGCCACCTTGCCCCAGCCTGTACCTTGTCTGCTCAGTCGCTTCAGCTATGTCTGACTCTGCAGCCTCATGGACCATAGCCCACCAGGCTCCTCTGTCCATGGGATTTTCCTGGCAAGAATACTGGAGTAGATTGCCATTTCCTCCTCCTGGGGATCTTCCCAACCCAGAGATAGAACCCAGGTCTTCTGCATTGCAGGCAGATTCTTTACCACTGAACTAGCTGGGAAGCCCTATCCTGTACCTCATCAGCACTTAATAGTACAATTCAAAAGTAAGAAAAGACCCAAAGGGAAAGATTTTAGGTCAGATCGGGGCCTCCACAATGGCCAAAATTCATGAGAAAAGAGATGGCACGGAATCAAGGTTTTATTTGAACCTTTAGTCAATATTATTTTTCCTTGTCCACAGAGGCAGGGAAGTATGTGTAGGAAATTTGGCCAACCTTTGCCTGAACCCTATCCAGTTTAACAACTGTCAAATAATTAATCAGATATTCTGCATTTTACAGTTTTAATATCTGCCATGTACGTATTGACTTTTTAAGCCGCTAGAATCCAGTTGTCTGCGTTTCAACAGGGAAATAGTCTCTAAACATAACTTAATGCTTCTTTGATGAAAATGCTTTGGGAGCACATGGGGACCACATGGGGATTTAAGGAGCCAGAAGTGGCAATAACAGAATTCTGGTTAAAGGAATGCTGTTGAATGTAGAGGTAGTGCTGTGGGCTTCTTCGGAAAACTGTGCTTAGTTACTCAGCAATGCACCCCTCTAGAGACAGAATCACTGAAGTGAAGAATGGAAGGGGAAATGGAGCCATCCTCTGATTTGGCTATCTTATTTCACATGAAAGGACTGAATTCTATAGAGGAAAAATTTCACCTAACCCCCTTCCTTCTGATCCTCCCAACCGAGGCAATGCAGGACTCTTTACCTAGTATGTGATGAACAACCAGGGTCCACATATAGCCCACCTAGTTTTGTAATTCAGCTTTAAATCTAACCTCAGGATGAACGATCAGATACACACTGACTCAAAGACCACATGCATTGGCATCACACATAGTACTTGCAAAAAATCTCTCCTCCTTGAACCTTTCCCATATCTAAGACTCAGACTCTGAGGATGAGGCCAGGAAGTTTGCCTTTTAAACAAGCTTCCCAGGTGATTTTTACTCATATTAATAAAAACTCTTGCCAATTTGTGAAATGCAAAAGGAATGAAAGAATAAGTGAAACAATGGATGTGAATGCTGTTGCAATTTATTCATCCATTTTCCCACTGAAGCACATCTCGGGTTTTCCAATCATTCATTTTACAAATAGTGACGCAATGAATCTCTTTGTCCTATCATCTTGTGACTATGTGCTAAAGTTTCCCAGCAGTCATGTCTGGACGTGGATTTACCAGGTCACGGGCATGTGTATCTTCTTGACTAGAACTGGGAAATAGCTCTCTGAAGTGTTTACAACAATCTGCAGTCCTGAACTAGCAGTGGCTTAGAACGCCTTCCTTGTTACCCCCTGGCCAACATTTATTATCATCAGGCTTTTTTTTATCATCATCAGATAGTTTTGCTAGTTCTAAGGATGTGAGTGGCCTTCTATGTGTTGGTTTATGCTTCTCTGATGATCAGTAAAGTTGAACCTCCTTTCCTGCCTTTAAGGATGTTCCCTTCTTTTTTTTTTTTTTTTTTTTTTAAGTTAAACTTTTGGTTTTACATTTCTGGTCAAGGACACACACAATTTTTATTTATTTATTTAGGCTGCACTGCACAGCTTGTGAGATCTTAGTTCCTTGACCAGAGATTGAACCTGGGCCTTTAGCAGTGAGAGCATGGAGTCATAACCACTGACCACCAGGGAATTCCCTAGTGATGTTCATTTTTAAGTTGGCTTTCTTATATGTTTTTTGGGGCTTCCCATGTGTAAAGATGCAATGTGGGAGACCTGGGTTCAATCCCCGGATTGGGAAGATCCCCTGGAGAAAGGAAATTCTACCCACTCAAGTATTCTGGCCGGGAGTATTCCATGGACTGTATAGTCCATGGGGTCGCAAAGAGTTGGACATGACTGAGTGACTTTCATTTTCACTTTCTATGTTTTTTAAGCAGTGAATTAAGTTGTATGAATATATATTTCTTTCAACCCTGGACTCCCTTCAATGAAGTCACTTTTATCTGAATGAAAAAGATAGTAAGCTGTATTTTGCTGGTGCAAAAATGGCCACACCCTGGGAAAGACAATGGCATTTGGCAAACTGAAGGTGCAGGTGGGGAAATTCTTCGAGAGGTTCCTGCTCTACCTTAGACATGGTGGGTCACATAGAAAGTCAGAGCAATCCGCTCAGTCCAGCTTTTTTCTACTGTGGGTTTCCAGGATTGATCTGCCTTGTTCTTTTCTTTTGCTGCCGTCTGGTTTTCTTCCTCCAGTTCTTGCTGTTGCCTGAGAAGAGGGACTTTGTGACCCAGGGTCTTTGCCCTACTTACAATCTTGGGATTCCCCCAGGAATTGTTGGTAGCTGCCCCCGGAAGCCAAACATGGAGGAGACACGAGGAAATGGAGAGCCTTCGGCTGATGGTGTCATCAAAACACAGGGGATACGTGAGCCAGCAGTGCACACATCTCTCCCGGCTGGCACCACTAACGTATCAGTCATACTTCTTCTGAAATTACTCTCTCCCCGTCCCCTGACACTCCCCTTCTCTCTTTGAATTCCCAGAGCTAGTGCTCCTGAACTTTCTTCTCTTTCACAAGGGGACTTGTCCTCTTTCACAAACCAGCCACCAAAGCGAGAGTCATCACCTCTCACAGGAAATACCAGATAGATGCGTTGTCATCTCTTATCACAAGGGGAGCTCGCCTGGGACTGGTTTCTGATGGACCCTCCTGGCTGGTTCCTTCTGTTCCTGTCTTGACGCAAACACAGAGGAAGGGCAATTTCCAGACATAATCCACTCCCACTTCTGTTGCTTGTTCATTCTAGCCAACTCTCATCCTGTGACTTGTTTTCCCCTGGATCAGCCAAGAGCCTTGAACAGTGATAGGACAAGCAGAATGGACAGGGAGGGCCTTTGAGGACCAGAGGTGGGCAGCTGCCCAGGAAGAACAGTAGGGCAGGAGGGAGGGGGAGCAGGCTGCAAGCCCTCAGGGGTCTATGGAGTGGTCTTTGGTGAGCTGTAACACAACAACGTTGTCAGGAAGGATCTGTCTGTTGCCAACCATCTTCCTCTCAGAAGAGCTCCCACTGGGGTCCTCTGCCCTAGGGCATGGTGGTTAATTGAACTCAGGCTCTGTGTGGTGCAATTTAGTCACTTAGCAAATATTTACTGAATTCCTACTGCGTGCCATCTACCATGTTCAATAGCATGGATGAGGGCAGAAGTAATACAGAGAAAAAATTTCACTTCTGCTATTGCTTAGCAGACAGCAGGACTTAAAGAGAATAAGAGGGCAAGCAAGTTTTGATCTCTGCAGAGAGAAATGTCTGGAACAGGAAATGTTATGAGGAAGGGGCAGGACTGGGTGTCTTCATGACAGAGAGAGGACTGGGTGGTCAGGCAATAGGTGCTCAGAAGAAGCATAGAGATTGAAGATGGAGGCTTTTTGACCACAGATTATGCCTCTACCTGAAGTTTTGTTTGGAGCTAAGAAATAAAGTAGGGCTTCCCAGGTGGCGCTAGTTATAAAGAACCTGCCTGCCAATGCAGGAGACATAAGAGACATGGGTTTGATCCCTGAGTCAGAAAGATTCCCTGGAGGAGGGCGTGGCAATCCACTCCAGTATTCATGCCTGGAGAATCCAAAGGACCATGGAGTCTGGCGGGCTACAGTCCATGGGGTCGCACAGAGTGACTTAGCACACATGCAGGTAGCTCAGCTGGTGAAGAATCCCCTGCAATGCAGGAGACCCAGGTTCAATCCCTGGGATGGGAAGACCCACTGGAGAAGGGACAGGCTACCCACTCCAGCATTCTTGGGCTTCCCTGGTGGCTCAGCTGGTAAAGAATCTGCCTGCAATGCGGGAGACCTGGGTTTGATCCCTGGATTGGGAAGATCTCCAGGAGAAGGGAACGGCTACCCACTCCTTTATTCTGGCCTGGAGAATTCCATGGATTTTATAGTCCATGGTGTCACAAGAGTCAGACACAACTGAGCAATTTCACTTTCACTTTCATGCAAGAAATAAAGTAAAGCACTAAACACACTGCATGGTACGCAGTAGGTGCTCAGTAAAATGCTTTGCTTTTCTCCTTATTGTTTCTATTTTCTTTTCTCTCTTCTCTTTTATTTTTATTTTTTCCCCTTCCTTCACCCTTTCCCACATGTAACTGGATTCCTCCTCTACGTCTAATGGGTTGGCAAATTTCTTCTGTAGAGGCCGAGGCAGTAAATATTTTGGACTTAGCCGGCTAGACCCTCTCTGTTATAATTACTCAGTTCTGCTGTTACAATGTGAGGGCAGCCTCAGAGAATGTATAAATGGATAATCGTGGCTGTGTCCCAGTATAATTTCAGGGATGGGCACTGAAATTTGAACTGTATATGTTTTTCATGTGCTATTGAATCTTATTCTCCTTTTGATTTTTTTTTTGATCATTTAAAAATGTAAAGAACATTTTATCTCGAAGTACAAAGATAGTGGATGGGATGTGGCTCAAGGGCTATATTCTGTTGAGTTCTAATTTAGAGCCCTGGTTTTATATTATTATTATGTTTAATTTATTGGGATATTGTTGCTTTACAGCATTGTGCTATTTTCTGCTGTACAATGAAGTGAATCCGCTGTATGTATACATATATCCAGTCAATCAAACCAGTCAACCCTAAAGGAAATCAACTCTGAATCTTCACTGGAAGGACTGAGGCTGAAGCTGAAGCGCCAATACTTCGGTCACCTGATGCAAAGAACTGACTTATTGGAAAAGATCTTGATGCTGGGTAAGATTGAAGGCAGGAGGAGAAGGGGACAACAGAGGATGAGATGGTTGATTGGTATCACCGACTCGAAGGACCTGAATCTGAGCAAGCTCCGGGAGTTGGTGATGGACAAGGAAGCCTGGCGTGCTGCAGTCCATAGGGTCACAAAGAGTTGGAAACAACTGAGCAACTGAACTGAACTGACACATATATCCCTTCCTTTTTGGATGTCCCTCCCCTCCCTCCCCTCCCCCACCCCTCCAGGTGATCACAGAGCACAGAGTTGAAGTCCGTGNGGAAACAGCAGTCCACTCCAGTATTCTTGCCTGGAAAATCCCACGGATGGCGGGGCCTGGTGGGCTACAGTCGATGGGATCACAAAGAGTTGGACACGACTGAAGCAACTGAGTACAATACAGTACATACATATGTCCCCTCCCTCTTGAACCTCCCTCCCACCTGCCACCCCATCCCACCCATCTAGGCTGTCACAGAGCACCAGGTCGAGCTTCCTGTGCTATACAGCAGCTTCCCACTAGCTATCTATTTTCATACATGGTAGTGTATATATGTCAATCCCAATCTCCTAATCCATACTCTTCTCTTTCACCCTACACCCTACCCCTTGTTCCACAAGTCCGTTCTCTGGATCTGCGTCTTAGTTTTTAAACTTGGGAGTTTAAAACCAACCCCTCTGAGAACGCAAAGAGAGCTCCACACACATTCATTCTTTCTATAAATGTTTTGAATCCTAACTGCTCTGCCAGCCACTGGAGCTATGGCAGGAGCCCCACAAAATTCTGCCCTTGGGGAGCTGACATTCTAGATAGTAAATTAAGACTAGATAAATAAGCAAAGCAAGACCTAGCACGTGCAGTGAAAACATAAACAGGGTGCTGTGGGGAACTGGGGAGCATGGGGGTGATGCTGATTCAGCCCTGAGGGCAACATGCTGGAGCTGAACTTGAACTACGAGAAGGGGCAGCTGTAGAAGTGTTGGAGGAAATCTCAAGGCAGAGAGAGGGAACAGCAATGGCGAAGGCCAGGGGCCTAGGCAAAGAAGGTGCTAGAGGGGCCCAAATGCCACGATCCCCGCCCAGAGCCAGAGAAGAGGGTAACACAGGCAGAAAGGGCCATCCATGTCATAAGGGCTTGCTACCCTCTCCTTCCCTGTAAAAGCAATGGAATAAACAGGAAGTCACTCAAGGGTTTTAGGGTGAAACGTAGTTATATCATGTTGGCTGAATGTAGAAGTCCATTCCCAGAAAACTGTACTTTGATGCTTACTCCCAATTGTTTGCTGATTGTGTGTATTGGGTGATGGCATTCATAGGTCTCCTGAAAGTCTCTCTATGGAAGTCCAAACCTCAAATCAGAAATCATGGTGTTAAAGAAAAGATGGAGGAGAGACTGACATTCTGAATGAAAAGTTCTTTGTGTCTCCTGGAGAGTTCTAGATGACACTCCTCCAAGCCACCTGCTTCCACCTGGTCTCCTTGGTGGCCCACCTCAGGGAGGGGTTGCTGGAGAAAGGTGGGAGGTGCTTGTTCCAGCTTACGCGAAAGTGAGAGTGTTAGTTGCTCAGTCGTGTCTGACTCTTTGTGGCCCCGTGGACTGTAGCCTGCCAGGCTCTTCTGTCCCTGGAGTTTTCCAGGCAAGAATACTGGAGTGGGTTGCCATGCCCTTCTCCAGGGGATCTTCGCGACCCAGGGATCGAATCCAGGTCTCCTGCATTGTGGGTGGATTCTTTACAGTCTGAGCCACTAGGGAAGCCCTCCAGCCCCCTCTGCCTCTTAAGCTGGAGGCTGTCTGTTAATGTAGCTTTTATCTGATGAAGCTGCATGGATCAGGGTTTGTACAGAAAGGTCCTGGGGGTGGGCGGAGGCAGGAGTGGCGAGAGTGAAGCCTCTCTCTCCCAGGTTCTGGATTTTTCTCTCCAGACCCCTCTCCCGTGCACAGCTCCCCCTCCCCCCGCCCCTCCCCTTCTCTCTGTCTCTCTTCCAAGGAACCAGCACTTGGGGACACGGCTCCAGTGCCCTTCCCAGTAAACCCTGACAGCACAGCGCCAGCTGCAGCACCCCCACAAGGCTGTGCCTCTGGGTTCTCTGTCTAGGAGAGAAAACTGGGGCCTGAGTCAGGCTTTCCTGCTCCAACCCGGTGGCCACCTGTGCTCCTGGGGGAGCTTTGGAGGCTGGGAAACCTTCAAAGAGCAGTTAATCACTAACTAACGAGATAAGAGAGAGAGAACAAAACAATGGAGCCAGTGCCCAACCCAGCGCTTAGAGCTTCCCTGCCTGCACACGCCAGGACCTCTCCCATGCCGGGGAGCCGGGATCAAACTGAGGTTGTTCATCAGAGAGAAACCACACACCAGTTCTGGAGGTGCTGTAGAGCCCAGAGACTGAGGGTCTGGGGGTGGCCACGGCGCCTCCCCACTAGACCCTGTTCCTTCAGCCAAGCCTCAGCCCCAAGGACGAATGAGGGCAGGCACCCAGGAGGGCTCCCTTTATCTCTAAGGTCAGGGTCTGGCATTCAGATGGGCCCCTTTATGATGCCAGCCCTGTGTGGGACACAAAGATCCGAGATAAATCAGACGAGGTCCCTGCCCTCAATGAGCTCACCGTGGAGAGCAGGGCGAGGATACACATAAAGGAATGAATGCCTCCAGTGGTCTGGCTGCTGAGAGCAAGTGGAGGAGGAGACAGGCTGGGACCGAGGGGGCAGGCTGAGTCCAGCCTGGGGAGGTCAGGCAGGGTACTCCCAGGCGGTCATAAACACAGCCACTAATTGAGGAGTTGCCAGTGTTTGGGATTATCCTTGGTGCGTCCTATACATTGTCTCTAATCCCAGGTTGCTTTGCACAGGAGGCGCTGGCCCTATTTTACAGATGAGGAACTCAGTGACTCGCCCAAGCTGGTAAATGTTAGGGATTCTGACTTAGGGATTCCCGACCTTGAAACCACATCAGTTTCTACCCAGCTGCCCTTTCCCCATGACTGATGTCTAAGATGTTTCTTAGTGGGATGTTTTCCCCTTAGCTAAAGATGTGGATCTTGGGGAAAACAAAAGTTTCAGACCTCATTTGAGCTGCTGACAGCCGTTCACGCATCAGTATGAACAATACGGTGGGAGGCACATGTTACTAGGGGGCAGGAATGTTGCAGTTTGCAGGGCAGGGGGCTGTGGGTTGCTGAGAATAGAGAAAAACAATCTTCCAACCAGGAAAAAAAGAGAAGCCAAACTTTGGGCACCTGGTTCTGAGTTTCTTCTAGTTTTTCTTAAGACCTTGCTGACCTGCCAGCCCCAAAGGACTGTTAATTTATGTCTTCTGAAAACTCCCTGATAGGCACGTCTGCCTTCTTTCTGATGAAATCAGCGGGATTCAGCAGTTACTGCATGGATCTTTATTATCTCCTGGCTCTTCAGGATCTTGCAGATAAAAGCTCTTTGCCTCCTGAAAGATCTGAGAGGCTTTTGGAGAAAACAGACCTAAATGCTTGCCAGCTGGAACTCGAGTTCTGCAAGACAGAATTCTGTTCTTTCTGCCTGTGGCACCTTCTAATCCATCCCACTCACACAGCTGTGTGACATCTAGGTTAGGGGTGGCAGGTGGGGTGGGGAAGAGCCCTGTGCTGCTCGGACCATCATCTCGGTGAGATGGATTCAGCTTTTTTGGAATCGGGGCTGTTCAAGAGTGGTTTGGACCAAGGCTGGTTGGACGCTGCAGAAGAATATACTGAGTCCCCTGGGGGTGTGGCCAGGACAGTAGGGAGGTGGGGGTTGCCCTACTATAAAGAAAGTTCTCCTTGTACCTTGTGATAATAACCAATGTTTTTTGAGCACTTAATATGCTCCAGGCACTGGGCAAAGTGCTTAACACATATTAACTCATTAACCTTGCCACTGACTTAAAGCAAGTCCTCTTATTGTCGCCCATCCGCCTTGGCAGGTGAGAAAATCCAGGCACAGTAACTGGCTCAAGCCTGCGCAGCTGGTAAGGAGCAGAGTTGGACTTCAAATCCAGGCAGTCTGGCTCCAGAGGGTGCTCCATACAGTTCAAGTTATGGTCTGGGGCGGGCAGCCTGCTAGGAACACAGAACCCCCACCTCATCCCAGACTCCCAGGATCAGCATCTGGCATCTGCGTTTGAACGTGATCCCAGGTGAGTCACCTGTACACTGGAGTTTGAGAAGCGCTGCCCTCGCTGTGTTATACTCTCTACTCCCAGCCGGAGATTAGCTTTCAAACTGCTCATTCATTCCACTTGCATAGAATCCCATGCTTATGCCAGAGATGGAGGCCGAGAGAAAAGCATCCTCAGGACACTGCTGGCCTGCGCTTCACGTGGGCAGGGAGCAGAGTGGGAAGAAATGGTTCAAGCCAGGGTACCAGGGCTGCCACTAGCTGGCGGTGATGGTGGCTGCGTCACTTCACCTTCCAGGGTTCCAGGCTTCTCATCTGCAAAGCAAGGCAGGTGAAGCAGAGGACACCTGTCCTGGGGTGGATTCTCTATGCCAAGCGTGGACACCCTGCAGACCCCCAGTGAGGATCTGCTGAAAGAGGGCAGGAAGGAATGAACGAGAGTGCTGATCTCCATGTGGATTTCCTGTTCGTAACCTCAAACAAGTGAAGAAAAGAAGGAGAGGCAACAGGAGCACCCACTCTGTCGGTGAAGAGGCAGGGCCTTCCTGAACCCCTCACCCATAATATAGGGCGCAGGTCGCCCTTCTTGGTTGTCCACCATCCACACGGTTGAGCACCTGGGGAAGTTCTGCCTCGCATCTGTGGATCTCTTGATAACTTTGGCCCCACGTCCAGGGGGATGACCGAGAATCCTGGCCTCTGGCTTCAGGGATGTCAGGGATTTGAAGGGAAAGGGGCAGATAATACCTGCATGGTGTGGATCGTTTGGGCTCTGATTCCTCCTCTCACTCCTCTCCTTCCTTCTTCCCTCTTGCCAAGCACTCTGAGTCCCTTTAGGTGGCTGAGGTTAAAAACAAGCCTAACAATGCTGGCTAGGACTCCATTAGCTCTTACCCTCAGTCAGTCCCTGCATCGTGCACTTTATATACACTAGGTTACAGAATCCTCCAACAGCCAGAGGATGCACAGAAGCCACTGTTACCCCCTTTTCTAGCCAAGGTGACTGAGTGGTTAAGCCACTTGCCTGAGGCCGCTCAGCCACTTCCTTGTGGAGATTTGAGTCCAGGTTTGCTCAACTCCAAAGCCCAAGCACCTGCACTCGCTGCCTCGATAATGCAATTGTGGGTGATTCTTTGGCCTCACAGGAAGCCCACTGAGCAGGCCTTCCCAACCAAGAACTTCCTGACCTGCAGACCCAAATGAAACAGAAGGCAAGGAGGCAGGGGACAGCTTTGAAAGAATGACATGGCCATAGGACACAACATAAGCTGGGTCCAAGACGGGTCCGAATGGGTCCAAGATGGCAGACAAGTCGACTTCCACCAGACCTTGAGCCCTCAGTATACGCTCATGGTAACTCATCAGCAAGCTAAATGACACACCCATTAGTGCCAAGACAGTTCCAAGGCCAACCATAAAGACCAAAAATTGGGCAGTGGCCCAGTTCCTGGAAATCCCAGCCCCTTCCCCCAAATAGTTGAAAAACTCCTCCCACAGATTAGCCTATGAAATTACCCAGCCTATAAAAGCTAACCACACCATATTTCAAGGCCACTCTTGCCTTCTGGCACGGCCCATCCTCTGTCTGTGGAGTGCGTTTCTCCCAAGGCCTCTGTCCTCCTGAGATCACCCTCACTCTGTTGCTGGAGCCTGTTTCTCCCTAAATAAATCCTCTCCTTACCTATCACTTTGTCTCTCAATGAACTCTTTCTGTGATGAGAGATTAAGAACCTGAGCTTCCTTGAGTCCTGAAACAAGGTGTGTGAGCTCAGTTAAAAGCATGTGGGCTCAAGTCCCAATCTGAGTTACACGGTTTCACAAACACAGTTGGCAGGGTCACAGAATGCAGTCTTCCAGGCCCCATCTTGCAAGGACTCTGACTCAGCGAGTCTGCGCAGGGCCCAAGGCCCTTACCTTCTGGTAAGTCTCCTCCGGTGCCTCTGACACCGAGCCAGCGTGAAGCCATGGATCTAGAGATAAACGGGATTCGTGCGGGCTGCAGGCAGTTCGTTCTCTCTCATTCAGAGCAGGAGGAGCCCAGCTTCTGGGAAGAAGGGTCATTGATGTGGAGGGAGCTTCCTGAGAATGACCTTTGCCCTCAGTGAAAGTGTGGGGAGTGAGATAAGGCAGAGAGATTACTGGCGGCAGAGGACGGGCGGGCAGGGTGTTTGCTGTCTGGCTCCAGACTCAGCTGCTGTGGCCTCTGCTGGAGACAGCATGGGGCCAGCCCAGTGGAGATCGGAGGGTGCAGGAGTGAGGGAGACGGGCGTGGGATTCATTTAAGCATGAAACAGTGAAGCTTCCCCGACTGGTTCTTTGAACCACCCCCCAACTCCCAAAAGGCAACATAAGCGTGTCTCAGTCTCAAGATACAGAAGTGCTTTCAGTCACACCGCCTAGTTCAAGGCTCCCCAAACCCAGTGCTTTGCTCTAGCCACTGGTCAGCTCTCCTATGGCTAGCCTCTTACAGCCTTCTTTAAAATGACTGCCTGATCAGAGAATTTACGTTTATTTAGAAAGCGACTCTATCTATCTTCGATGCAAAATTAACATCACTGGCCACAGATACACGTTAACTGTTACAGAAGTGTTAGTCCCTCAGTTGTGTCCGACTCTGCAACCCAATGGACTGTGGCCCACCAGGCTCCTCTGTTCATGAATTCTTCAAGCAAGAGTACTGGAGTGGGTTGCCATTGCTTTCTCCAGGGGATCCTCCTGACCTAGAGATTGAACCTGAATTTCCTGCATTGCAGGCAAATTCTTAGCCTTCTGAGCCATCAGGGAAGCCCTTTACTAAATAGGGTGAGAATCCAGCAATGGGATAAACTTCTCACTGGCTCCTGCCACCATGCCCTTTTTGTCAAAGGGACTAACAGCAGACTGAAACCGCCTTTAAAGTGTGTGAAAAGAAAAAAGAATTTGAAAGGTACACTTTTCTCATGATGTGACTCAGTGATGTTGAATTCCAGACCCTCGTATCATCTAAGGTCATGTCATATGTCCATTTGCTATGTCTGCATCTCTATTCCTGCCCTGGAAATAGGTTCACCAGTACCATTTTTTTTTTTTTTTTAGATTCTACATATGTGCATTAATATACATTTGTTTTTCTCTTTCTGACATACTTCACTCTGTATAACAGATTCTTGGACCACCCATGTCTCTACAGATGACTCTATTTCATTCCATTTAGTGGCTGAGTGACATTCCACTGCATACACACGCCACATCTTCTTTATCTATTATCCATCCATGGACATTTACGATGTTTCCATGTCCTGGCTGTTGTAAATAGTGCTGCAATGAACCCTGGGATATATGTGTCCTTTCAAATCATGGACTGACATTTATACATGACCGTATGTGACTTAGATAGGTGGCAGAAACCCGCTGTAAAGCACAGGAAGCTCAGCTTGGTGCTTTATGATGACCTGGTGGGGTGGGATGATGTAGGCTGGGAGGGAGGAGATATACGTATACATAGAGCTGATTTACTTCATTGTACAGCAGAAACTAACATGACACTGTAAGGCAATTATACACCAATAAAAAATAAAGTCATGTCACTTGTAGCCACTAAGAAATGCTACCGTATGAGAATGTAAGCTCTACGAGGGCATTTTATGTTTTTAACACCTGTTTTAGCTGTTTTTCTATTCCTAGTTTTCTGACGGCGTGGAACAGTGCCTGGAACATAGTAGGTGCCCAGATAGTTACTGAAAGTGTGGACTGTGGGGCCTGTGGACAGTGGGGCACATGGCCTGGGCTGTTCCATCTCTCTCTTCTTTTGGGACTGAGAAGCAGAATGTCAAAAGCAGAGGGCTTCAGACTGGCAGCCAAATGTCTTGGTTCCTTAATTCCCAGCTCTTCGCTTAGGACTGAGGCCTCTGGAAGCCAGAGCCAAAGCCTGCTCAGCTCAGCTCCTTCCCAAACCTGGAGGGGTTGTGAGGAGCCAGGGAGATGCTGGGCGGCCAGGACCTTGTGTGCTCAGGGCAGGGCTAGGTGGATTGTAAACAGCAGGTGCCTGATTGTGACCCTGATGATTTTGTGCACCCAAGGTCTGATCCTACAGTGTTTTCTTTGCCCTCTCTTGAGGGAGCCTGCTGGCTTTCTGTCTCCTCGCCCTGGGCACTCAGGCTGGCCTGAGGGGTGCACCCAGACCTCACGATGTGGAGACCTGCTTCCATGTCCCGAGTGCTGGGAGGTTGTGACGCCATCCTCCCTGTGAGTGCTTATCTTTCGTGGAACCATTACTACACAGCTAAGAATATTAATAAAATACCCTTCTACTGTTAAACCAAGGAGGCACCCTCTTGTCTGCCACTGAGCCAGTCTGGCCAGGAGGTGGGAGTGGCCTCCGGACCTCGTGAGCCTGGCCACAGCCCTCTGCTTCTATTAGCACTTTGCACACCTGAGGGTGTCCTGTTTCCCCCCCTAAGCAATGGTGGTTAGAACCTGCTAGAAAATTCTCACAGCACATCTTCCAGTAGTTACTGCCCTTTGTAACATACCTTATTTAAAGCTTTAGATGTGCCAGACAAAGGCAGAGAGGAACTGGCCCTGTGCACAAAGGCAGCAAGATTCCTGTGACACCTGCCAGGGCTGCAAGGCGAAGTTCCATCGCTGAGGTCTGATACCTGTCACCTATGGTGGGTATCAGACTGGCGACCAGCACACCATGACATCCCTCATTCATTAACTGTGTTCTCAAGGATTCCTATTGTTGAAGGCAATGGCACCCCACTCCAGTACTCTTGCCTGGAAAATCCCATGGACAGAAGAGGCTGGTGGGCTGCAGTCCATGGGGTCGAGAAGAGTCAGACACGACTGAGCGACTTCACATTCACTTTTCACCTTCATGCACTGGAAAAGGAAATTGCAGCCCACTCCAGTGTTCTTGCCTGGAGAGTCCCAGGGACGGGGGAGCCTGGTGGGCTGCCGTCTATGGGGTCACACAGAGTCAGACACGACTGAAGCGACTTAGCAGCAGCAGCAGCAGGGATTCCTATAGCACACATGCCCCTGAGCTAGTCTAGCCAAGGAGAGAGACAAGTGGCAAAGCCATCGCAAAGCAGTGTAGTGCCAGAGGGAGGAAGACCCCAGGAGAGAGAGGCAACTACTCGGGGGTGATGGGGGAGGGGATGATGTCAGGGCCATCTATCAGCAGATTTCCCCAGATGATGTTCTGTTTGGGCCAAGATTTGACGGTTGGGTAGCAGCTGGCCTGGAGAAACAGGGGTGGTGAGTTTTCCCTGGCAGATGGTTCAGCATATGAGATAGACTGGAGAAGCCAAAGATGGAGAGAGGAGAGGAGTGTGGCTGACTGGAGCCAGTATGTAGAATTAGTTGAGTTCAGTCACTCAGTCATGTCCAACTCTTTGCGACCCCATGGACTGCAACACACCAGGCTTCCCTGTCCATCACCAACCCCCAGAGTTTACTCAACTGATGTCCATGGAGTCAGTAATGCCATTCCACCATCTCATCCTCTGTTGTCCCCTTCTCCTCCTGCCTTCAATCTTTCCCAGCAGTTCTTCTCATGAGGTGACCAAAGTATTGGAGCTTCAGCTTCAGCATCAGTCCTTCCAGTGAATCTTCAGGGTTGATTTCCTTCAGGATTGACTGGTTTGATCTCCTTGCTGTCCAAGGGACTCTCAAGAGTCTTCTCCAACACCACAGTTCAAAAGCATCAATTCTCTGGCGCTCAGCTTTCTTTATAGTCCAACTCTCACATCCATACATGACTACTGGAAAAACCATAGCTTTGACTAGACGGACCTTTGCTGGCAAAAGTCTCTGCTTTTTAACATGCTGTCTAGGTTGGTCACAAGAATATCCAGTGGGAAATAACTGGAGATGAGCTTGAAGAAGTAGGAGCCAGATGACAAAAGGCCTGGTGAATCAGGTGATGGAGGTTAAGCTTACTCCAAAGGGCATGGGAGCCACAGGAGCGTGTTAAACCAGCAGATGAGCATTATAGAAAGGCCTCTGAGATGGCTTGTTCCACCGGAGGCTCTGAGGACAGATCCCTAAGGGTCTTCTGGGCAGAAGTTCCTGTGACGTACCTTAGATGGGAGCCATCTCACTACCATGTGGTGGTTGAGGCTCTGCTCTCATACAGCTGAGAGCAAGATGGTGACAAATGACTCGGCCCCCAGACCATGAAGCAGCTCTGGGAAGGAGGCACATGTTAGGGGTCCTGCTAGCTTCCTGATGTGTGCGTGCTTATGTGCTAAGTCGCTTCAGTTATGTTTGACTCTTTGCAACCCTATGGACTGTAGCCCATCAGGCTCCCCTGTCCATGGGGATTCTCCAGATAAGAATACTGGAGTGGGTTACCATGCCCCCCTCCAGGGGATCTTCCTGACCCAGGGATCAAACCCATGTCTCTTATGTCTCTTGCTTTGGCAGGTGGATTCTTTACCACCTGCACCATCTGGGAAGCCCTGATGGCCTACACACTTAATCACTAAACATTCTGACCTGCTCTTGTCCTTCTCAACCCCTTTTGAATCTCTGTTCTCCACCAAGCTCCTCACCTTTTCCCTCTCTGCTCTTCTTCCCTCTCCCCTCAGCTTTCTTAGCCATGCCTGGGTATCCTAGATTTTACCTTGGACCAGCAAAGATATGAGGCAGCATCACTTGATTCTGGCCCTGAAGGGCCACTGCAGCCCTTGGCTGGGAGGGCTGGGAGGGCACCTGGCACTGGAGCAGGAAAACCAAGGCTTCTCATCCTGCTGTGCCAACCTCCAGCCCTTAGACATGGGGCAGAACCACTTTTCCTCTCTGAGTTTCTGTGTTCTCATCTGTAAAATGGGGACAGTCTCACAAGGGTGGTGTGAGATTTTGATGTTATTTTATCTGTGAACGTGCTTTGTAAACAGCAAAGCTCTGGATGAATGTTTATTTGGGGTTACTATGCATTGCTGATGGATTCTGCAATAAAGATGTCAGGGAAAAAAATAGAGGGATCTACTGCTTTTGGATATTTTCATCATATAGATATAAATAGATAAATATATACCTGTCACAAAAGGTAAACAAAGAAGAATGGGAAATTTCCTCCCAATCTCACCGCCGCCCCCAGCAGCAACTATTATTAACACATTGTATTCTCTCTCAGTCATACGCAAAGTACAAATATTTAAAGCAAAAAACACAACAGGCTTGTAAGTCTTGTTTTTTAGCTTTTTTCACTGTATGTGGACATTTTTTAATGTCATAGTATACAGACCATGGGGTCACAAAGAGTCGGACATGACCTAGTGACCAAACAGCAACAACATACAGACCTAACACTATCTTCCTAATAATGCTTCATAGTATAGACTGACCACAGTTTATTTTGTTTTTACAGTATTTTACTTATTTATTTATTTGGCTGTATCAGGTCTCAGCTGCCATATGCGGGATCTAGTTCCCTGACCAGGGATCAAACCTGGGCCCCTTGCATGGGGAGCACCAAGCCTTAGCCACAAGACCATCCGGGAAGTCTCCACAGTTTGTTTTAGCTTTCTCTTGTTGGTGAACATTAATATCATTCCCAAATTTTCATCATGTATTTCTGTGGTCTTTTGTGCGTATACCAACGCAAGCAGTTCTGAGGAATGGGGTTGCTGGGTCAGAGGATCTGAGCACTCACATTTTGGTAGATAACACCAAACTGCCCTCTATAAAGACTGTACAAACATACCCTCCCACAAACAGTGTCCCTCCTCTACGTGCTTGAGCCAATAGTGGGTGCTAACAGTAACAGTTCGGCTGGTGCTTTTAAAACTCCCAGACCCCACACACCCCCCACACACACCTTGCACTGGCCGTGTGGGCCACTGACCAGGTTTATTTCGCTGCTCCTCTGCCTGACAAGCTGAGTGCCGCGTGATAGCAGTGGGCAGGGGCCATCTGAGAAATGGTTACCTGAGGAAATGGTAGGAACCAGGCCCAGGACTGTCTGGAAAGCTTTAAAGGTTCAGTGGAGTCTTAACATTTCCAAACATAAAACCTCGAAGTAACAGAGTCATCTACTTTAAGCACTGTGCTTGACACAAAATAGTATTATTTTTCATTTATTTATTTATTTTTTTATTCTAGAAAGTTCTAACACATAGATCTTTGTTGTGTTCGGAGACATGGTAGTGAGAGAGGAAGATGTGGACAGGTTGAGGTGTGAGTTTAAAAAAGAAAAGTGTGACTTTGTCATTGTCAGGCTGTGACTGGTCACTTGTCCTGGTTGCATTCCTGGCTTTTGGTGTTCCAAGATGCAAATCACCAAAGAACATTTCCATGGAAAGAGCCCATGACCTCCTGGTGCTGTGTGCAGGTGACATCGTGCTATGGAAAGAAGAGAAGGATGAGAATGGGGAGGGGTAGACAGTGGCCTCGCCAGCCTTTTAAACCGAAGCAAGGAGCCGTTGGAAAGTTCCAGACCCAATTACTGACAACATGGGGCCCACTTGTGTAAACCAAACACAGCCAACTTGGGCTGGGTTACCAATTCAACTGGCCTCGTTCTAAAATTCCTTTAGGCAGGGACAAGGAGTCAAGTCCAGTGGACTATGGGGAGGTGGTCAGTGAAAACTGTGAGAGACAGAGGGTGAGGGCTGGAGGAAGAAGAGGCAGAGTTCAGAAGGACAGGAACAATGAGTCAAGCAACGGACAGAAGCAGCCCGAATTGAGTTCCTTCAATCATCCTCAGAGTTAGTACTGTGATGGTGCACCTCTAATACAGGAGGACGTAGAGGCTCAGAGAGGTCAAGTCATTTGGCCAAGGTCACATAGCCACAGCTGACAGATCTGGAACGGAAACTGACGTCTCTCTGGCCCGAAACCCCAGCGCTGAGGAGGACGTCTATCATGACCTGGGCAGGACTCACCCCATACCTCTGGATATGGTAGTGGGAGTTTTTTTTTTATAGTGATGGAAAATGATCTTTTTTTACCGTTTCGTAGGACCACATGAAGAGCCTGCCTGGCTTCCATTTTTTAACCAGGTGGCCGATTTTTGTATATTTGACAATTCTACCACACTCCAATGGTACAGTACACTCTCCAATCACTCTTTGAGAATTTGGGGCTGAATGGAGTCATCCCTGGAGGCTTAGGCATGGGCTTATGAAGGCCGGCAAAGCATGAAGGTATGAGGCACGGTAGTTGGGATGAGGGGTAGGACTTCTGGGCTTCTGTTTCAGAAATTCTAGTTGGGTCCCCAGTGGCCTGGTGGAGCTTTTAGACCTCAAAGGCTCTGAAGCTGTGATTCATCGGTGTGTAAATCAGCCAGTCCCCGGTCATCGTGCCGCCTCTCCAGCCTGTAATTAGCCTCAGCCCAAGTTGCTGCCTGGCTTTGTTTTGGAGCAGGAGGCTCTTTCCTTGGTTCTCTCCATTCCCGAGTCACTGTCATGCTCACAGGTGCCGATTCAGGCTGGCCCATTGCTCACTACCACCTTGGAGGGCAGTCCAGTTAGGAAGGAAGAGGTGCCCCGGTGAAGAGGGTGCTTCTATCCTGAGCCCCTCTCTTGACTTTCCAGGTACCGGTAAGGAGTGCAGGCTGAGATTTGTGGACCAGAGGATGCTACCACAGGGTAACCTTTGAGGGGGGCATGTTCACATGTCCCATCTCATTGAAATCTTTACAGTACTTATTACAAGAGGCAGTACATGGGGGGATGAGGCAGAGGGGTAGAGGGCAAAAACCTTGTGTCGAGCCATCTGGGTTTCAGACTCTGCTCTGCCTCTTACTAGATCTATGACTTTGGTCAAATTTCCTAACTTTTCGGAGTCTCTATTTCCTCAACTGTAAAACAGAGATAAAAATAGTAACTGCATCAAAGAGCTTTTGAGAGGATTTAACACAAAGATACAAGTAAGTGTTTAGCATACCTGTACGTTCTCCATGAGGGGTGATGATGATGATACTGGGACAAACTTTATGCCCATTTTACAGATGGGAACACTGAGCCTCAAGTTGTCCAAAGTGGCATAGCTCATCAGTGGTGAAGCTGGGATGAAAACTTGTCTCCAAGTCAAGAGTCCTGTCCTCTGTACTGGACAGTCTACAGGAATGAGTCTGCCTATAATACTGTCATGGCCTGAAAAATAATACATCCAAACAACAAAGATTTGCCAACACGGGTTGGTTCTATTTTCTGCAGTCTCCAGCTGGGATCAATGTAACAAGATTATGTAAATATTTACTCAGGGTTCTGGGTAACCCAGCAGGGTTGCAGGATAAACCATCACCTCCCAGCAAGCAAGGGCTTGCCTGCTAATTCCCCTTCTCCACGAAGCTGATTGGATTGCCCAGTTTCTTCTGTTGTAGGGGAGGAAAGTGATCAGCTCCCACCCAAGAGGATGTTTTTCATATAACGTTAGAGGTGGTTAGGGATGGAGGCTCTGAGGTCAGGCAGTTTCTCTCTGTCCTTCCCAGCAGTGTGACCTCAGGCAAATTACTAAATCCCCTTCAGCCTCATGTTCCTCATCATTAAAATGGGGTATTGGAGAAGGCAATGGCACCCCACTCCAGTACTCTGGCCTGGAAAATCCCATGGACAGAGGAGCCTGGTAAGTTGCAGTCCACAGGGTCACTGAGAGTTGGACAGGACTCAATGACTTCACTTTCACTTTTCACTTTCATGCATTGGAGAAGGAAATGGCAACCCACTCCAGTGTTCTTGCCTGGAGAATCCCAGGGACGGTGGAGCCTGGTGGGCTGCCGTCTATGGGGTCGCACAGAGTCAGACACGACTGAAGCAACTCACCAGCAGCAGCATAGTACTACCTTGAGGGGCTGTTGTGAGGATTAAATAAGAAATTGTATGTAAATAAAGTACTTAGTTTCTGGCATACAATACACACTTAATAAAAATAATAAGGCCAGAAATGGGTGGATTGGGGCATTGATTTACAGCACTTTGCTAGCAAATCTCTTGTTTCTTGCCAGTGGGAGGCCCTGGTGAGACTATGTCCTTGTGGCCACATTATCCTTCGCACTGCTGCCGCTGCTGCTAAATCGCTTCAGTCGTGTCCGACTCTGTGCGACCCCATAGATGGCAGCCCACCAGGCTCCCCCGTCCCTGGGATTCTCCAGGCAAGAACAGTGGAGTGGGTTGCCATTTTCTTCTCCAATGCATGAAAGTGAAAAGTCAAAGTGAAGTCGCTCAGTCGTCTCCGACTCTTAGCAACCCCATGGACTACAGCCTACCAGGCTCCTGTGCCCATGGGATTTTCCAGGCAAGAGTACTGGAGTGGGGTGCCATTGCCTTCTCCAGATCCTTTGCACAGCCACCTCTAAAAGAGTCACTTGGCAAGCATTAACCAGCTCATCAGTTCGGTTCAGTTCAGTCACTCAGTCATGTCCCAGTCTTTGCGACCCCATGAACTGCAGTTCTCCAGGCTTCCCTGTCCATCACCAACTCCCAGAGCCTACTCAAACTCATGTCCATTGAATCGGTGGTTCCATCCAACCATCTCATCCTCTGTTGTCCCCTTCTTTTCCCACCTTCAATCTTTCCCAACACCAGGGTCTTTTCAAATGAGTCAGTTCTTCACATCAAGTGGCCAGAGTATTGGAGGTTCAGCTTCAACATCAGTCCTTCCAATGAACACCCAGGACTGATTTCCTTTAGGATGGACTGGTAAGATCTCCTTTTCATCCAAGAGACCAGCTCATAGGACCTTGGGTTCAACTGCAGGTCTCAGTCCAGCCTCCAAAGGTATTAATACCAGCCACCATTTATGGTACACTGGTGTGCTCCCTAAACATATAATGCCTCTTTAATCCTCTCCAGTGCTGGGGGATGGTATATCTCCACTTGCCAATGAGAGCATGGGGACTCAGAGGTGGTAGATAAGTGCCCAAGGACCCACAGCTGTTAGAGAAGATCAAACTGGTGGATTGACCAACCTTCTTGGTTTACCAGAAATTTCCTGGACCATGGCATTTTCTGGAAGGTGGGGCATTCATTGCTGAAACCAGGGAAGTCTGGCATGAGCTGGGTTCTCTATATACTGCCTCCCTGACAAGATCAGGCAGTGATTCTGAAAAACTGTCGGACTGAGAAAGAGGAGAGGACGGTGATGCAGAGAGAGAGCAGCAGGAATAACTTAGCATTGCTTCTTTCTGGGAAGACGGCTGCGGCTACTTCCTCTCCTGACAGTGTTCTCGGGCACCCTCCTCTTTCCTGAGGTCACTACAGAGTCTTGAGGCGGGAAGGTGCTCCTTCTGTGGGTTTGATTCCCATAGGGAATTAGAGCTGTCTCTGCCTGGAGATGCCTCCCCTGAGGCTGGAGGAGAGTGTGCAGGACCCAGAGGACCCGCTGGGAACCATGCATGTGACCTCAGACCCCTGCGCACCATGCAGTCACTGAATGTCCTCTGGATAGATGCCAGACCAAGCAGGGAGGTGTAACATTTCAACCATCTTGTATGCAACACACTTCCCAGGGATATTGGGAGTGTCTAAGGAGATACACAGAGGAAACAGGCTCTAAAGCACCACAGACACACAGGGTGTGTGGGTTATGCCACTGCTTCTAGACACCCAAGCCCCAGCTTTGGAGTTTCACCGACTTAGCACCCTGATACTTGAGAGAAGAATGTTAAGCCTTTCTAGAGATAGGCAATGTAAACCCTGTCTGCCTGGGTTACCCAGGCTGGCTGGGGAAATGCAGAACCCCAAATGGCCCTACATGGCAGATTAGGAAATGTACTGAAATCTTGCTTCATTAGAATCTGTGTTCCATGATAGCAGGAATTTTTATCTTTTTTTTTTAATCTTTTTTTCTCCTGTGGCTAAATCCCCATTTCCTGGTACAGTGCCTGGCCCATGGCAGAAACTTGGTAAACATTTGTTGACTACTGAGTGGTTCCAAGCACAAACAAACCATTTGGGAACACAGATTCTAATGAAGCAATTGAGGAAGACTGAGTGGAGAAAATGGGTTGGGTTCCGCTGGGCAAAGATGCAGGAAGGTCCACGTGGTGGGTTGGCAGGAAGCAGAGAAGCACGTGGCACACGTGCAGAAGCCCTGTGGGTCCACCGTATCTGGGGTGCATATCAGAGGTGCCGCTGGAGACTATGGACCTGAGGACATAGGTGGAGACCAAGTGATGGGGACCAGCACTGGTGTGCCCTCAGAGAGTTGGGACTGTCTGCCTTTGAGCCATTATTTTCCAAATTTTGATCACTCCAATTTTATTAACTCTATTTTTTGCTATGTCTATGTACCTGTTTATATTATTTGCTTAATAACTTTCATTTTGACTTGCACTGACTCTCTTTTACTTTACTAAGTTAGTTTTCATGTGGCAACATGGAACTGTTAAAACAGTAATTATTATCTGTGCTTAAAAAATCATGTCATCCTTTGAGGGCCATAGCTCCAGGGAATGGGGAAACTGGTAAAGACTTTCTTTTGGTCTGCCCTGGGTCTTCACTGCTGTACGTGGGCTTTCTCTAGCCGTGGTGAGCAGGTTCTGTCCTCTGCTTGGGGTGCATGGGCTTCTCATTGTGGAGCATGGGATCCAGGTGGGTGAACTCAGTAGTTGGGATGTCCAGGTTTAGTTGCTTGGTAGAATATGGGATCTTCCCAGGGCTGAACCCATGTTCCCTGTGTTGGCAGGCAGATTATTAACAACTGGATCACCAGGGAAATCCTGGTAAAGATTTCTGAGCAGGAGAATGATCTAGTTGCTTTTTGAGAAGGTGGCAAACATGAAGAATGGTGGTGCGTAAATACAATTCTGGTTCATTTGCAACTAGCATGGTAAGGAAAATTACCAAGGTGAGTTTTGGGGGGCAAGTCAGTTTCTCTAAGGGCTTCAGAATGAAGCACACAGGAACTGTCCTCTGTCTCTTTCCCTTTTGGTCTCAGTTTACCCCCTTTCCCAACAACTCTGCCCTACCACCTGCTGCTTGCTGCCAAGAGGTCTGAGGAGTGGAGATGGGTTAGAACAATGAGTTGTCTACTGGGGATCAGGCCATGGGCTGGGAGTGACCCATGATGGGTCTTGATGCCCAACAATTAAATCCATGGCAGCACAGTGCCGTGGCTTCCTAGGCTCGTCTTACCTGGTTGTTCAAAGACTGTTACCCCCAGCCAAGGCTCATGTTCACGGAGCCTTGACCCATCCCCTAACAAGCCTATTTTTCCCAGCTGTGCATTTAGTGTCCAAGTTAAGGTGACCTGCCAACTGAAAAGAAAATGGGTTGGCAAAAATCAGAAATTTGCCAGGGGCTCCCTTCCTCCAACACAGCCACATACGATTGTGAGAGATGGGTTGGACTCCCTGAGGTTTTCTGCTCTAGTGAGTCTGGAAATTCCTGGAGAACCACAGACAGGTGAACTTGAGGATGATAAACCTTGGTCAGACTTTGAAGTCCTTTGGTGCTGATGGAGAAAGTCCCTGAACCATCTGATTTTGGGGTTGATGGAGAATGTCTATGGCAAGCTGTCCATGCCCTTTTTAGATGCTCCCCTGGTCAGGTTGCTCTATCCCCTGCCTTCCATCTCTCATTCTTTCCAGCAGAACAGAGTTCAAGGGCCTCCATACTTTCCACTGTAAGGAAGTGGGCAGACTGTGGCCAGTCTCTTTCGCTTGGGGCTGTCCTCCCGAGAGAAGTGTTCAGATGAATTGACTGAAGATTTTTGGTTCAGTTTACAGAGGAGTTCCTTATTTCAGTTTTACTGTATACCCACCTACACAATTATCTTTTGGTTCTCAGAATTTCATAGCTATTAACCTCCAACCTTAAATCAGGATTCTCATAAAACTTTCCTGGCTCACAGTCATAAAAGAAACCGGGTCTCAAAATAGGTATTTGGTATACTGTCCTTCTCCAGGAAGACAAGTTGACTAATTCCAAACCCTGTAGGCCACATGTGGTTGCTAAGAATGGAGTTGGGGTGGGGTGAGAAAGGGGAGAAAAATTATAAACATGCCATGATACATGTGGGGAGATTTCATTTGGATTTCCCCCAAATATGGAATTATTCATAAATAATTCCAAGGGCTTCTTTCTTGACATTCCACCAACGTGCAGGTGCATATGTTTTGAATGGATTAAATGAATAATTTATTTATGCAAATGAGGCTATTTGTATAGTCCCAGTGGTTGTGCTTGTCAACGATCAGATATCATTTCCAGGAGGTTTCTAGGTGCATTCTTTCCAGAGGCATGAGCAAGTCTAGAATTTCTAGTTTCTATCTGGAAGGCATTTAGGAACAGAATCTGATTGACTAGTATTTTACATTTTCTTGAGACATTCTCAGTTACATATGAAGAATGGGATTGGGAAACTGATGACAACCCCCACCTCTAATGAAGTTCCACTGCTTCCCTCAACTGTCATTAGTAATACTTTGATCATCACTCCAACTCTTGATTATTCTTCTGCCATTTCTGCATCTAGAGGCTGTGGGACTTAGCCTGCCTAGGGCTATTAGGCCGGGTGAGTGGCAGGGTGACCTTTGTGTCAAAAGACTCATGAATTCCCAGGCAAGACCAAGTCACAGCTTTTTCCAATGGGTTTCCCCTCGATTATTATTCTGGGCATTTGGCTTTTTAAATATTTGGTATGGAAGGACAGGGGTTGAAGACTGTCCTAGAAGATCCAGATCTGTTTGCCTGTCATATTTTTTTTTCATTTCAACTTTACAATCTCGCTCTTACAAGAAACATTCATACCTCCAATCACCTTGCAGAATTGAGCTTGGCTTTTCCTGTCCCTGTAAGATATCATGGGCTTCCCTAGGAGCTCAGATGGTAAAGAATCCCCCTGCAATGCAGGAGACCTGAGTTTGATCCTTGGGTTGGGAAGATCCTTTGGAGAAGGGAATGGCTACTCACTCCAGTATTCTGGCCTGGAGAATTCCATGGACTGTATAATCCATGGGATTGCAAAGAGTTGGACACTACTGAGCGACTTTCTATAATCCAAAATTCAGCACACTGTTGAGCTTCTCTTTTTTGAAGGTGGTTGTGGGTGACTTGTTTTGGAATGACGCTGGCTTTGTCTGAGCTCCAGCAACCTGCTTTACTGTACGGCCTTGGCCAAGTTACTTCTCAGGCTTAGGAGGCTCAGCTCCCTCCTCTGCAAAGTAAGAAGAGAGTTAGTACCTTTCTGATGGAGTTTTGTGAGGATTAAATGAGGTGATGCAAGTTAAATTCTAGTGACTGCGACATGGTTAAAAATGAATAAATGTGAAGAGTCATTATTATGCTTCCATTTTCCTACAACGTGTCCAGCGTCACTCCTCCCCTTCTCTACTTTGTCTTTTGAAATGTGGAGAATTAATTCTCTCATCACCCTTATGTTCACTCTTGCTATTTCCTGCTTGACCATGTCCAATTTACCTTGATCCATGAACCTAACATTCCAGGTTCCTATGCAATATGGTTCTTTACACAGACACATCCACAGCAGAGCATTGTTTCTGCTTTGGCCCAGCAGCTTCGTTCTTTCTGGAGCTATTAGTAATTGTCTTCTGTTCTTTCCCAGTAGCATCTTGGACACCTTTCAGCCTGGGGGTTCATCCTTTGGTTTCACATCTTTCTGTCATTTAACACTGTTGATGGGGTTCTTGCAGTGAGAATACAGGAGTGGTGTGCCATTCCTTTCTCCAGTGGACCACGTCTTGTCAGAACTCTTCACTATGACCCGTCTGTCTTGGGTGGCCCTGCATGGCATGGCTTTTAGCTTCATTGAGTTACACGTGCCCATTCGCCACGACAAGGCAGTGATCCATGAAGGGTGGCAGAGGATGAGATGGTTGGATAGCGTCCCCAATTCAATGGACATGAACTTGGGCAAATTCCAGGAGATGGCGGCAGATGGTGAGGGACAGAGAGGACTGGCGTGTTTCAGTGCAGACCCAGTCAGACACAACTTAGCGACTGAACAACAGCACCCTTATGTAACTTCATACATTCCTAAGGGGATCTCTTGAGATTTAAGCTCCATACTTTGAGGAGAGAGTCAGCATTTCCTGAGAGCCCACCAAACGCCAGACACTCTGCTAGTGCTCTGTACATTTCTAGTTTAAGTATCTAAATAGCTCACTGAAAGTATTCATATACCCAATAAACAGATGGGAAAGTTGAGAGCTAAAGCATAAGTAACTACGACAAGGTCATCCGGGTCAGTCTGACTCCAACATCTCTGTCGTTTTCACTGGATCGGCTGCTTCTGAGAAAGCTGAGTTGTCTTTTTTTTTTTTTTTTGAGGATGAGGGAATAGGTTCCGAGCACCCTCATCTTGTAACACCACAGGTTCTCCCCAATCATTAGACATTTAGATTGTGATTTTACATATTTTCTATGTGGATTTGAGAGTTTGCTGTCTCTCACAAGCCCTGGCTGAAAGAGATTAGGGACCGAGAACTTCACTCAAGTTCAGCCCCAGTATAATGAACCTAGTCTTCTGATTTATCGTTAGTGGAATAATACAGGAGCCCACAAAGTATAAATAGATGGTAATGAATGCAATATTAATTATTGTCTCTGCTGTCACTCACCTTTGGAGGTGTCAATTTGGTCAGTGTAGGCAGGATGCCCTGAGCTGTATGGGCGATCCTGATGATACACTGGGGCAGAGCAAGGAGACGTGGGTCAGAAAAGGCTGAGTGCCTGCGGGGGCAGGGACGGGTGACAGATCTGGGCAGGCTGCCGTGCCTCACCTCTGATGTATCTTCAGCAGCATCTCCTTATTCTGTTTTACAGTTGGGGGTTCCATGATAGTGGAAAAAGTTCTCACAGTTAAGTAATAAATTAAAATAACCTCTATAATTGTAAGAAGCTCTTGCCCACACACAAGAAAGAAGAAAATATAGGCTGCAAAAAGGTGGCCTGGAAGTGGAGAACTTTTGCCTTGTTTGGTCTCCTGTTGTGAGACGGAGAAACGAGCCTTCCTGAAGACCCTGATGGAAATGTTGTTTAGACTCTCAAAGCAGTTCGATTCAAGAAGCAAAGTGCTTATGCCAACAGTGAGTTGGCGTTAAGTCGGGGCACCATGGAAAGTTGTCTGGGAAGAGAGAGAAGGCCAGAAAGAGTAATAAGATAGGCGAAGCAGAAGGAACGGGTCAGGAGTGCGTTTAAAAAGGCAGAATCGCGATGTCTTGGAGAATAATTAAACTATGAGAGGAGAGTTCAGAACACTTACCTCTGGTGCATTGGTGATGCGTCCAGATGCCTGATGTGTATTTGTGGGTGTGTGTGCACATATGTTTACATGCATTGGGTCATTTTTTTCCAGAAATGGTGAACCACCCACCCCTACTCCAGCACCAAGTTTATCCCCACCTCAGCAGGCAAGTAGGATGTTCCATTGGCAGAGAATATTCTCAGTGTGTAGCCACAAATGTTACAGCAAAAGACATGGTCACAAAGCGCTTGCATAGCTGTTAAGAGCTGTCAGTGTCAGACCTTCCAAATGGAACTCAAGTGTGACCTTCAGAGCCCAGGAATCTGCTCTCCAGAGGATTTGTAGACCCTTGGGAATTAGATCTAAGAAAGATGGAAAGATTTTGGAAGCACAGCTCTTAGGAGGGAGTAGGGTGTGAGGCCAGATGATATTAACCCTAGTACCTTATTTAATTCTAGCCAAATAATTCTACCCTAGTCAGATAATTCTTTACATCAGCCCCCTCCTCTCACCAGAGTTTCTTGTTCCTGTCAATTCTAGAATAATATTCGTGTGTGGCTCTCACTAAATTGCCACATTCTGCCCTGGAGGTAATTCCATGTCATCAAGTGGGGATGATAGACAGAAACATATATAAACACACATTTGCTTTCAAAAATAAATATAGGGCCTCTAGTTAAAAGGTGCTGTGTAAAGTAAGCCAGCATCCTTTTTTTTTTTTTTTTTTTTCACAGCAAGCACAGTGCTCTCATTAACCTTGTAACCACAGCCTGTGTTGGTATTAAGACTCGACCCCTTAGGGCTTGATACTTGGCTCAGAGAGATTCTTTGTCTTGGCCTTGGTGTAAGAATTAAGGTCCCTGGGGTTCATTGATTCTGAGATGTGGCTCTCTTGGTAGACATTTCAACTGAACTCAGGGTCCCCAGGTCACTGCACATAATCTGGCTTGGTTTGCTTTGCCCCACTCTTTCTTTTATGGGAACCAGCATTACAACACCAAGGCCTCTGTGTCTTTGCACAGGTCTGAGACAGTGTTACAGCCTTGAATCCAGGAAAGTTTCTCTTCAGAGTAATTAAGTTTGCAGAGTTGGTTCCAGTTCTCGGTATTATCTCGATCTTAACCTGAGAGCAGGCTGCTTTGCCTCTCTGTTTTATGTCTTCACATCCTTAAAACCTAGGCAGTCAGCTTTGTCTTATCACCTCATTGCCTCCCTTGGTCTTTATCAGTCTCCAGGAGATCCTGGGAGCATAGAGCAAATAGAACCTATACTGGGGTTAGAACTCTGATGGAATAATGAGACTCTTGCCTGATTTCTCCTCGAGAAGGTTATTACTTTCGAGAAATTAACAATGTGTTCATAAACAGACTCTGGTATGTTTAATGGTTTTGTGGTTAAACTTTTAAACTTACCTATGAACGACGTGCTTGATATGTTCAATGCTCTTGAAGTTGAAGGCCTCATCATCAAACCCAACTTCTGGCATTTTCAGTTAAAAATCAAATAAGTAAGTAATTAAGTGTTAGTCACTCAGTCATGCCCGACTCTTTGAGACCCCATGGACGGCAGCCCACTAGGCTCCTCTGTCCATGAGATTTTCCAGGCAAGGATACTGGAGTGGGTTGCCATATCCTTCTCCAGGGGATCTTACCAACCCAGGGGTCGAACCCGGGTCTCTGCACTGCAAGCAGATTCTTTACTGAGTGAGCTACAAGGAAAGCCCTTGTAGCTTGATTGCAAAAATCAAGCTTGCCATCCATTCTATCATCTCTATCTATCTATCTATCCATCAATCTAATATGATATAAGTGCTGTCTCTTTCACCATAGAGTCAAAGACCTCATACTTCAAAGGAATTTCTCTATGGATGTGATATCCGTTGATTCATCTGTCTATCTTTGTAACCATACATCTGTCTAATTTGATGTAAGTGGTGTCATATTGAAGCTAACCATAGGGTAAAACACCTCATACTCTGAAGGGATTTCTCTATGGATGTAGCAGGCCTAAAAATCTTTTTTTTTTTTTGGATGGAGGAGGAAGATGTTTTTGCTTTTAAGGGAGGCTTAGCCAAGTTTCAGGCTTCCCTGGTGGCTCAGAGGCTAAAGCATCTGCCTCCAATGTAGGAGACCCAAGTTCGATCCCTGGGTCGGGAAGATCCCCTGGAGAAGGAAATGGTAACCCACTCCAGGATTCTTGCCTGGAGAATCCCATGGACGGAGAAGCCTGGTAAGCTACAGTCCATGGGGTCGCAAAGAGTCGGACATGACTGAGCGGCTTTACTCACTCACTCAGCCAAGTTTCAAGTAAAGAAAAGAAATAATACTTAATAAGAATCCATTAAGGACCAGACTCATTGTTAGGTACTTTGTATATATACATACTGCTAAGTCGCTTCAGTCGTGTCCGACTCTGTGCAACCCCGTAGGCAGCAGCCCACCAGGCTCCCCCCATCCCTGGGATTCTCCAGGCAAGAACACTGGAGTGGGTTGCCATTTCCTTCTCCAATGCATGAAAGTAAAAAGTGAAAGTGAAGTCGTTCGGTCATCTCTGACTCTTTGCGACCCCATGGACTGCAGCCTACCAGGCTCCTCCATCCATGGGATTCTCCAGGCAAGTGGACTGGAGTGGGATGCCACTGCTTTCTCCATAATATATATATATATATATACATAAAGACTCCACAAATAAAGTGGTTTGTGAGAATGGGGTACCATCTTTCCTTCCCCTTTCATCATTTCCATCCTCAAATGACTTCTCAGGAGTGCCTTAATGGAGTAGTCCTCTGATAGAAAGTGAGCAAGGTAAGAGTGAATGAAGACACTGGAGATGTAACTGGAACTCTTCAACTAGAAATATTAATAAAAGAGCCTGCAATTAAAGGAGGCTGGGACTGGACCTGAGAATCACATCACTTTTGGAGTTGTTTTTGAAGTTAACCACTTCCTGATCACACCACCTACCTCCCACATACGTCCCTGGTTAATTTCAGGCAAAACTGTAAAGAAGATCAAGTTTGCTTCCCAGAGTTACACTGGTACTCATAACACCCCACCACCCCTTCCCGCGAACACACACACACACACACACACACACACACACACCTGCACACACACACACACACACACACACACACAGCACCCCCCTGAAGTGGGTGGAGCTGCTAATTCAGATTGCTCCTGATTCATCCTTTAAGCAAAACCCAGTCTGTTCCCTGAGGGCCCTGCTCTCAGATCTGGAGCTGATAGACTAATTAGGGCTAATGTGATAATGGGCAATAATGACATTTACTGCGTTTATCAGATATTTGTGTTTTAACAAGGCCTTTGGAAAACACGCAGGTTGAAGGTAGGGAATGGTGGGAATGTTGAGTGAAAGCCAAGGAGATAGAAGCGTTTTTCAGAGCCCCCTTAAATTGTACTTACAAAACCTTCAAAACCTTTAGGACCTGCCTGAGTTCTGAGGCCCTTCTGGACCTACCCCTCCCATCAAGTCTTTTACACCTCCCAGAACCTCAGCAAACACGGTGTCCACACTAGGACAACCAGCAAAAAAAAGAGTGCTACCGTCCACTTACTAGTCCACCTCCTGTTGGGCAATGGCTTACTTTTTGTTCTATTAAGTCGTTGCCCATATACAGACTTTCCTTTTTTTTTTCTTCAGACTTTCCTTTTTTGCACAAGGAACTTCTTGGTTTTGATCACAAAATCTTTGTCTCTTTGCCAAAGCTCAAATTCCCTTTCCCCTCCCATAGAGGGGAGGCCTGGTGAGTTCAAGAAATCGGCTTAAACACTTAGCTCATGCCAGGCCAGTGTCTAAGGAGACCCAAGAGAGAAAGTTCATAGTATTTTTCCTTGCCAGGAGCTGACATTCACCTGAATTGGAGGAAGGGCGTCTGTGAGCCAGTGAAGCAGGCCCCTGGCCAGGGGGGTGGGAATTGTACGGATATTTGAAATCCATGGATCCTCCCTGAAATTTCGTATTCTTGCCCAAAGTGTGTTGCTATATTTCTAGTTTCAGCATCTTGGTTTTTCTCTCTCGAGCTCCTATAGGGAGGGTTGATTTATAGTTAAAAAAACAAAAGACCATGGAAGTGTCAAGAGGAAGAATCTGGCTAAGCAGACAACCAGATAGTCAGGCCTTTGCGTTGTTGACAGCTGACTCTTCTACTTTGTCAACCCAGGGTAGACTTTCCCTCCCAGGACCCTCCCTTCAAATTTTCCAAAGCTCATTACTGGGCCTGGGGGGATTAACTTTTCAAAGTCCACTGAAGTTACCAAGGGTCCATGACAAGGAGGTAATCGTGGTGCCTGGAGAGAGAATTTATGCTTCCAGCAACCTGGCCGGGAGCCCCATGAAAACCTGGTGTCTGTGGCAGGAAAAAGATCTTGATATTGAAGCAGAGTGGACTGAACATAAATTAGTACATGAAGACAGAGGTTTAAGAGAGCCCCTGAATCCCCTGTACCACCATCTCCTCCAGATTTGAGCTTCTGCTCACATCGCATTTACATTCTCCCCTCCTGGTGGTATCTTTGGGGAGCAAGCCTGGTGTTTTTTCACCTGAAACAGCCTCTAAGCTGAAAAGAACAGTCACCACCAAATCAATTCCTCATCCATTAACAGGTTGTCTCTCTGTTCTCGAGACACAGGCATAACCTGGTTAGACCTGTTTTGTTTGAACACTAACGTGTGAGTTGGCCAAATGCAAATGAGCAAATGTTTGTAATCCTTTATTTTATTTTTTTAAAGGGCCCGGCAGCCAATCAGAAGAGGGGGAAGTGACTTAGGGAATTCCCGGTTGGTGGCTTATTGCTTAACATCCTACAAAATGATTTAAAATTATTGTCATGTGCATTGATCTTCACTCTGATGAGGGCTCAGACGTGATAACACTCCTGGTTCCCTGTCCCCGTACAAGCTGGCGTGAGTGCTTCTAGCAGTCTTCCCTCCATTCGCCACAGGTATTGGATTTCCCAACCAGAATCTTTAGGTAGATGAGGTAAGTTCTTATTTTTAAACCTTCTTTGGAGTCTGGAATTCAAATACCTGAGTGGAAAGAGAAACCTGCCTTGAATCAGACAGAGGAAAATAAAAGAGACTCCCGGAGGCAGCTGGCAGGAAGTGAACGCGCCTCAGCTGTGTTCATCTCACTGGGTCGTCTTAGGATTTGATTTTGGAGGGTGTCAGGCTGACTTTGAGTGCTATCTGAATTCCCTGCGTGGAGTCTCGGCTTCCAATCACTGAATTTAAAACTCCCCTGGTTTCCCTCTCTTTCTGTGACAAAGCCATTTCCCTGGATTGAATTGTGAAATTCTGAAAGCGGGGACAGGTTCTTCTTAGTGACGAACTGGTTGGCTAAATTGCTGTTGGGGCTCAGAACACACATTCTCATTTTCTAGAGATGTCTTCTGTTGGTGATTTTCCTGACTCATTCCATTATTTGTAGGGAAAGGCAGATTCATCTTCAGTATATTCTGGTGTTGGAAAATGGCTGGAAACAGGCAAAGGTGTATGCATTCAAATTAGAAAATGTGTTCAGGCAGCGTGCGTAGGCAAGGGTATGGGGGAGCATTGCACACCTCTGTCCAGAAAACAAGAGCAATTTTGGCAAAGAGTTTTGCCATATCATAAGGAGACAGACCAGCCCTTTGTTCCATGATAGGATACTGTGACCAGACAGGCAGACGTGAGTCAGCAGCACCAAATGTCTTCTAAGACAGGGGTTCTTTTGATTTTGTTTGGTCACAATGGAGAAGTATTGGCCTCCATGTGGATAGAACTGGAAACAGTGGGGAGATCATCTTTTTGTTGGTAATGACAATGCCGAGTCAGGAAAGTGACATTTTCACCATCTGTCTTTGCCGAGATTTAGCGTACTGCTGGGATTGTGGGAGCATGATCTTGTTAAGATGAAGCGTAAGCTTCTGGGCCTAAGTTCACAGGTGTCTTGCCACACTGACCTTAGTAACAGGGATAGAGTGAGTGAGTGTTTGGACTGGAGAACATTTCAATGGAAGGTCTAATTCAGGAGTTTGTTCTGTAGGCATGGTTGTGAGGATGTGTTTAGATAGAGCTTTTCACTGCATAAAAGTATAGTTGGGGCTCATGAGTGGCCATGCGCTAATTCCACTGAAGTCAAAGGAAGAGTTGATTTCCAACAGGAGAGACGAAGTTGTGTTATTAGGAAGAATTTTAGGGGTAAGGGACGCTATCAGGAAAGGCTCTTAAGAGATTTTAAGAATGATTTTATGTAGCCCTATAAAAGTGAATAATCTTTAATTCTAAAAAAAAGGAGAATGACTTTAATAGCTGCATTTAGATTTTGTAGAAGGCTCTATTTAATCTTCTTTTTGAGAACTTGAGTACAGAGACTATGAAATAACTCATCAAATTCATCTTTTTATAACCTGAAATTGTGTAGGATTACATTATTTCTGCACCATCACTAATGGCTTATGTGGACAGACTTTAAAAGACAGTGGAACGTGAAATGAAGGTCATCTGAAAATGTATGATCACATTTGAAAAAAAAATAAATATAATGGAGATAAACCTCCATATTTCCAAACTATTTTAGAGAGGCACTTTAGAAGAAAGTAACTTTGAGGGAGCAACTATGCTTTCAGTTCTCTTGTGTTACTGTTCAAGATGGCGGCATTATTTGGAAAATTTTTAGGGTGATTGTGGGGAGTGTGATGCCTTAGATACAGGCCTCATACATATGAAAAATCTCAAATTCAATTATATTTTTTCTTTTGTGTTGAAAAGCATCTATTTGTTAAATTCAAACAATGCCCTTTTGATTTTTTTTTTTTTTGCTTTAAAAAAATATATACTATGAGTGCCCCCAGATGGAAATGCCTTGGGTCTTTCTGGACCTCTGAGAAGTCTTATGTTCACACTCATGATTCCACATTTGTGCTCCCTTTAATTTACTAACTTTATGCAGATCCTCTTTCAGTACCTTTTTGATGATTTCAAAGGCTGAGACAAAATGGAAACTGAGAGGCTAAAATATTTACTCCACTGCATTCAGTTAGCTAACCAGAAAGTGGAAGGAATTCATATCAGGTCCTAGGCCAGAATGTGAGTGCTGTGGGTCAAAGTTCACTTCTAGGAAGTAGAATTTAGTGTTGTGGATTCTTGTAATGTTATCTTTCTTCCTCATCCCCACCTACTCCTCACCCCTAAATTAAGGTTAGCCCTGAAGTGTGTTCTTTAGACCATCTTGCTTTTTGAAAACTCTGTGTAGGAATCCTGTTTAATGTTCAAGCATCAAGCCCAGTCGCAGAGGTTTACACGAATCATTCAAAAGTGATTCAGTCTTTGCCTCGCTTCCTCCAGCTAGAGTCCTCCCTAAGTCCTTTGGAACAGATGGGATTTTCAAAGACCTCTGGGAGATGGGGTGGGGTGGATACCGAGAACGCCATGGTAGAAACTGCTAACACACTTGAGAAGCAATGCCACGGTTTAGAGGAATCAAATACAAAGTCAGAACGTGATTTTCGGTGATACCTTTTTCTGCCGTTTCAGACCATTTCTCTTGTTAAGATCCCTCTCTGGTAGAATTGAAGTGACAATCATTTCTGTTGTGGGAGAGGCCCCAGTTGGGAGGCTTCGGCTCCATGCAGCTTTGGTGTTGGAGACCTGGCTTCTCACCCTGGTTGTGTTACTGGGTAACCAACCGTGCTGAGCTCTTAGCCAGGGTGAGGCACGCCGGCAGTGCACGGGGGATGGTCATCTGAAGCTTGAGGCAGGACGGCAGCCTTGTCATGGGGGGTTCTCTCAAATCTGTTGCACAATCGCTGAAGCGACAGGGAAGATAATAAACTTTAGTTAATATTTTCTTATCTAAGTTTTCATAATAGGATTTTAAATCATATGATTTGTTTTGAGGAGCAGCAATTGTGCTATTAGATATATGTGACTATTATGTTTATTTAAATCAGACAGGGCTTTAGAGGTCCAGGCTATTAAGCTGTGCAGGAAATAGAGTGCAGTGAGGGAGAATGGGTCATGTTCAGATGGAACATATATTCAAGCCGAGTGGCTTTGATGTCAGGAAGCTAAGATGTGTAGAAGTAGAAGTTTTCATGGATCCCTCAGAGTTATTTGATTAAAGAATTATTGGACTTCAGAAGGAAAAAAAATGTCTTTACACATTCTCCTTGAAGAATCCCAGACTCCTGTTTTTTGAGTGATGGGAGCACGGTGTCGACAAGGCAGGGTACAGGGCAGTCCCGGCCTGGCAGTCAGGAGACCTGGTTTTGTAGTCCCAGCAAAACTATGTGCCCACAGCAACACACTCCACCTCTCTGGGCTTTTGATCTCTCATTTTGAAACCTGATCATCCTGAAGATACACTTCGGTCCTCAGAATCTGGTGACTGGGGAAAGCTAGCTACGTCTAGAGGTCTGCAGGTTTAACTTGAGGCTGTGAAAGCTGAGAATGGGATGAGAGGTGCTCTCCTAAGGATGAGATGGGAAAGAAGACCAGTCAGAACTCTTACATGGCTTCCTTGGGGTCTTCAGAATTTTGGCCCAGGGAGATGCCTGGCTGAGGTGCTGCAGACTGGATACCGGAAGACTTTCCTAGGGGTGCTGGGGTCAGTTCCCATGGCAATATCCCATCTTTATCAATTGTCTCACATATCTGAAGTCAGTGTGAGTATACAAGCAGATGCAGCTGACTGTTTTGTGACCACGGGAAGCCGCTGGCGTACCCGGGTAGGCACTCTACTGCCCTTTTCTGTAAAACCCCAAAGCAGCTGGCTGAAAAGTGGATATTCAGGCCCCCATGGAGGCCACGCAGATTGTGTGGTGCTGGTCAGCTCACCTGACTGATTGCCCATGAATTACTGGGTAGATTGGATGGGTGTGGGCTCACCTTCTATAGAGGAAGACCTGAGGGGTCATCAGAAGAGGAACATGGCTGGCCCAGCCACTAGGCAGCCCACCTAGAGACTCCAGTCTTCACAGAAGCCCTCGGCCTGAGTCTGGAAAAATCAGAGCTTGTAATATAGTTAAGCAGGATGGCCCATTTAAAGAGGCTCCCAGGGCTTTAACTGGCCTTGTTTTAAAAGAGATACCCTGTAAAATACCCCTTTGAAAATTGATTTCACTAGCACCTAACCACACTCTGTCTTTGGTCTGGTTTACAAGGCTGAGCCCCTTGTTCTGGTTCATTGGATTCATATTATGTCTTCTCTTCCAATTTTCCCCAACACCTTGGCCCTGAGAGTTTCCTTCCCGTCCTTTTTCAGCAGCATCTTCGTTATTATTAAGGCTATCTATTTATTTTAAATATGGCCAGCATTTTAAACGTGTTTCATACACTCCAAACATGCCTCTGATGAAAACCAAGTCCCAAATCAAAAGGAGCCAAAAGGCCTACTATAATATCTAGATTACTGGACTATTAGACTACCTCATGAGCCCCACTATTATAATAACTACTTATTTTTACTTTTGTAGGTCCTTGTCCAGATGCACACTTTTTTTTTTTTTTTTTTTTGATGTGATTGTGGTGAATTTCAGAGTTCCTATTTGGCCACGTACCCCTCACTCTGTATCATAGTCACCACACAAACAGCCTTGGGGGCTAGGGCTTTATGGGCGTGATTGTGGCAAATTTAAAAGTTCCTATTCAGCCACATACCCCTCACTCTATGTCACAGACACACATAAAGGGCCTTTGGGGCTAGACCTTTATTGGTCCAATTGTGGATTTGAGAAATTTTAGCTCACCTGCCATCCCTTTCTTGACCTGATGCAGACTTCTTCCAAAAGTCTATCAAGTCTCTGTTGGAATATGAAAGAGGTCTTCTATTTCTAAATATGACAATGGGGCTTGGAGCATATGACTGTCTCAAAGAGATTTTTTGGGGGGTCCCTTTGAGGAACCTTTAAAAAAATTCTCTCATAAGGACTAATGATATATTCTATTGGAGGAGGTAAGTGGGGCCTGAAAGGTGAAGATTATTTCAGCCTGTCTCCATGGTAACTACTGACAAGACTTGTTTTCTTCACAACTGGACTTTAGATTTGGCCTCGATTCAGCCTCTGTCTCAATTATGTCCACTGAGAAAATCAGAGGACACCTAGCTTACCTTTCTAACTCCCTGGACCAGAGGCTGTGGCTTGAGGAACATGGGCGAAGTGTAGACTCTGGCTGCTTGTGTATCTCAAAAGGCAGGAGGCTATGGGTTTTTGTTGCCTGGAAGCAGATGGAATGTGGTAGAAAGAACACAAGGTTAAAGTCAGAACACCTGGGTTCACATTCGACTCTGTCACCAAGCAGCTGAGCGACACTGGGTGAATTATCTAAGCTCCAGAATATAAGTTTCCTCATCTGGAAAATGGGGGTAATAACATCTGCACAGGCTGTTATAAGGATTAAATTAGACAAAGAATCTGAAAGCATCCGGACCTATGCTTGTGAGTAAACAATTAGTAATTGTGGAATGGAATTGGAGGATCAGTCCTCAACCTGGGTGTTTTCAGTGAGTCTCTCTTGAGAAGGAGTGGCTGGATAACTCTGGGATTTTGTTTGTCAAAATGATCAACGTTGGCTCTGTACTGTGACCTTGGGGAAGGGGTTTTCAGTGGGGAAGGTGGGCAGCAGGGAGGTAGGGTGAGCCATGTGAAGGGGAATCTCTTAGTGGAGCCTTGTGTTGAGCTGGCTGGAAACCACCACCCACGAGAGCCTCAAGGAAGACCTGGGATAGGTACATAGCACGTTTTTTTTTTTTATCCTGTCTTTATGCCTGGCATATAGAGGCCTCCAGAAGAAACCGATTTCCTTCCCAGCAGTCCAAATGACTAATCACAACTTTATATATGTTGCCCACCTCTTAAATTCTTGAGAGTCTCCAGATACTTACTGGCCACGGCAGCTAAGGCATTAATTGCTCTGGATATTCCAGAGGCTTTGAAAAAAAATTCCTACTTATTTTGGCAAGGCACTATGGGGTCTACTTCCTGTAAATTGTTCAGATGAGGCTTCTGGCCATGTAGAAGTGGTAGCTAGAGGCTCTTTGAATTAAACAAGCAGTCCTTGCTACAAAAACAGGAAACATTTCTAGCCTGGGATCCAAGGATCTCTTAGTGTCCATGAGGAGAAATCAGAGGCTTTGTGGATTTGGATGTGAAAACAAATAAAATTTTTACTTTCAGTAATTTAAAATTCAATATTCCATGTGAATTCAGTTCAATTTCAGTACGAGTGTGGCATACTAAACTCCTCAGTAGCAATAGCTGTAACTGATGATCGTGTAGAGAAATTACAGATATTTTTATATCACATTGCACTTGTTACAGATGTCTTAAAATATCGATATTCATCACTACTTTGATATCATGGAAGTTATTGAACCTGCACTAGCTACTCTTGTTTAATGTACTAATAAAGAAGCACATGGCATCATTGACTCAATGGGCATGAGTTTCAGCAAGCTCCGGGAGATGGTGAAGGACAGGGAAGCCTGGAATGCTGCACTCCATCGGGGTGCAAAGAGTCAGACATGACTGAGTGCCTAAAGAACAACAAAGAAGCACATATATTTTTATGTTATCACACATTTATTCCTAAAAGTATTTTGAACATTGTATTTCAATATGAACTTCCTTTCTAATCTTAGTATTTTACTTTGTCATTTCAAAAGTGTTATTTTGAGGAGTCCATAATCCTCAGTGGACTGCAAGATGGGTTCACAGTATAAAGAGAAGGCTAACAGCCCCTAACTTATAGCATTCTCTCACACACGACTGATGAAATGAACAGCAGTAGCTAATAAATAGTTTCTATCAGAGTGGAGTGTGTTTTCTTCCCACCCATGGTTCTCGTCTATGGGTAGCTTTGGAGTTGTCAAGAGACCTTGGCATCATGAAGATAAATACAATAATAATAATCACGTTAATAATAGCTAACCTTTGTTGAGTGCTGCCATAAGCCAGGTGCTATTGCAGGCATGTTCCATGTCATATTTTGTTGGACTGTCCTAACTCCTTTAGGAGCTTTAGACAGCAAAGTGTCCCCCTGCCTTCCGTGATGATAGAGCAAGGGCGTAGGTAAAGGCAAGAGCTAGGACTGACCCCCGGGACAGGGCTGGGGTCAGCGGAATACGGCCATCTCAGTCATGCAGGGCCCAACACTTAGAAAGGACCTGTGCTTGGTTTAACACTCTGTTGTTGCTGTCTTGAAGGTCTTAACACATTTGGGACAAGGGGCTCTGGATTTTCCTTTTGCACTGAGTCCTTCCAGTCACGTAGCTGGGCTCCCTTGGATATGATGAAATTATTCAAATGTGTGACAACTCCTGATGCTGGGAAGCTGCAGGGAGAACCCCGGCTCCTTCTTATCATGCTCATCTGGCTGACCTTAGCTATTTTGATTTGATCATTTTGAGTGTCAGAGATGTCCACTGAAGCGAGGGGAGGAATACCTGAATAATCAGCTGGAAGGGATTTGCTCCCTGGGAAAACCTTTCTGATTGGAAGTCGCTTGCCTTGCTGAGGAGTATTTTCATGTGTTATTTTCCAGAGGGCTTACCCTACAGATCAGGGAGCTGGAGGAAGCAGAATGAAGTGTGTTCTGGAAGGGAAAATGAGACCTGGTATGCCTAGAGTCTATAGGTCTTGCAGCAAGGTTCTAGAAAGGAATACGACTTTCTTGTCTATGGTTGTTTAACGATTGTCAGTACAAAGAGAAAACCCTACTTCTTCTAAAGAGGATATGCTCTAATGCATGAGAAAATTCATGTATTATTTGTTTTTTAAGTTGCAAAGATGATGCTGGAATGAGTCTAGTGAAGGCCTGTCTGTTTTATGGCTACGTTTTTACAGTTGCACGGTCATGGGTGTGACGGAGGTCGGGGAGAACTTTCCTAGACTTCTCAGAGGGATGGAATGCAGGCTGCCAGAGCCCTCCCCTCATTGGCATGACGTCCACGACACAGTGGGTCTGACATCAGGACCCGTGTGTATTGGCTTAGTCGTCAGATGCTTTTCCAAAGGAGGCATAATTTCCCCTTAATTTTTCAATTTCCTTGTGATTATTACCACTCTTTTATCATGGCTAATAAGTCTGAGGTAACCTCAAGCAGCCAAACCCAATCGCTGAGTCAATCTAGGGCTTTCAACTGGAAGCCAGGCTGAAGTTTTGACAGATGGGTTTGGGTGGACATGAACGGGTGTTTCGGTAGCATCCACACAGATGGACACTAAAATAACTTTCAACTAAGGGCACAAGGATGGTTAGTATGCTTCATGCTCACATTTGGGGGAAAAATTATACAGCTGTACTTAAAGGAGCTCAGTTTCAAAAACAAAAGTGTGCAATCCTAAAAGACAATCACCTTGTCTTTGGAAATACAAGAGTCCATTTTCAAAGCTACAAAAAGTTATATGACACTTTCCCCCCACACCCCAATACATTTATTATAATACATCCAACCATTTACTAGCTTTGTGTCTTTGAGTAAGTTACTCAAGTTCTCTGTGCCTCCTTTTCTGTAAAAGTGGAGATAGTATCCACGTCTGGGGTTATTGCAAGGAGTGAATGAGACAATTCCTGTAAAGCCTAGCTCAATGCCTAACATGTCATAAACACTCAATTAATATAAACTGTCATCCTCGTCATAATTTTGACGGCTATTTTGTAATTATATCATCTGTGAGATCCCAAATTGGCGGCTGTTGATCTTTCCCTGACTGGGGCATCGCAGTCTTTCTCTGGGAGGAAACTTTAATCTCGACCTGGTCAAATCCATTGTCCCAGTCCATCCCAACCCTCCCTGGCCCTGATTCTAGCCTCTTAACCTCCCTCCACCCTTCCCGCATTCCTGCGTCGTGGGTCTTATTTATTTTTCAGTCAACTGAGGGTGTTGTTAAACCTTTTATTTTTCTGGCTGCCCAATTTGGTTCTGAGGCAGTCCACTCCCTGTCCTGCTCATGACAAGAATGCTTGGGAATGCTCAGCCAGCCATATCCCTCCTCTGTCAGAACACCCTGTTCTTAACCCTCCTTGAGAAGAGGCGTTTCGGAGGCTTCTCCCACTGCTGTGACCTCCCCTCCCCATTAAGCCAATGGTCTGGTGATAATGAAAGCCCAATGGCTGAGAGAAAGCTGCGGGGAGGTGGTAATCTCGAGGAACATCACACATTGCCTGTACATCCCAGGTTTTCCACTCAAGGTTTAAAAAAAAAAAGATATTAAGAGGCTTCGCCTGACAGTGTGTGTTGAAGGCTGAGTGATGATGCCACCGCTTAATTAGTGTTGTCATGATCTCCATTTGAGTGATTTGTTTAGCTCTTTGTAGCCCTTTCTGGCTTGAGCACATCATGTGATATTGACAAACTGTTGGGAAATGAGAGTGCGGTGATGCTTGAATTCATGCGGGCATCATACAGTGAACATTTTAGGTCCTTTCGACAGGACACCTGGGATCTCAAGTCACTTGGCAGGACATGAGTGAGTCTACACAGCTTGCCTTGGAGGTAGGTATGGCTAACCTCCTTTCCCCATTGGGAAAGCTATGGTCCAGGGACTAGGGGTTTTCATATTATGCTCATTGCCCAGGGCTGGATGAAAGAAGCCTTTGGGAGAGCCACGCTGAGTCTCTGCTTGGGGAGGTAACCCGGAGACCACACCTACTCCCTGAACTTACTGACTTTCAGAAATCAACCATTTGGAAGAGTGTGGTTTGGGTTATGATCATACCCTGGCAGCCCCTTCTCTGGCCTTGTTAATCTGATTCAGGATCTTAACCTGGGCTGGCTGGAGGCTGGCCATGTCATTCTACAGATCTCAGATACCCCTCAGCGCCCTCGTAGAGCCAGCCAATGGAAAAGTACAGTGTCTTCTGGCTCCTGGGCCCTGCCAGCTCTGGCTGGTCTCTTCGATACCACCTTTTCTTCTTAGGGAGTGGGAGGATAGCATTCAAACTGAAAGCGCAGGTTTTTCTTTGGTTTTTATAGGAAAAACAAATTGGCATGAACGCTCTGTCAAACCAGCTTAGGCTGTTTGGGCAGATGCCTTTCTTTGCTTTTTTCTGTTTATTTTCCAACAAATCAATGCTTAACTGCGTTGTTATTGGAGCAGAGCAACAGGTGCAAAAAAATAACTCTGCTGCCAACTCAAATGAAAAGGTAGGGCTTATACCCTCTGGGAGGTATTCAGAAGATAACAGAAGCCCCTGCCAGCAACTGAATTAAGAGCTCTGTTTACGGTGGGTTTTATGTTAACCTGCCCCTAACCCTCTGACACATAAACACACTATTGTCTCAGGGAGACACATGCAGCCATCCAGACAACCAGCTGCTTTATTCTGTCCTGCGTGGAGATTGATTTTGGCTGAGGCTGCTTTGTGAAACTCATGGCTGCCAATTCCAGGTCTTGGTGAGGGTTTCCCGTGAAGGCAAGGGCTTGGGGTTGTTGGAGAAAGGAGGACCAGTCCTGATTTTTCTTTTTAATTAATTAATTTATTTATTTTTAATTGGAGGATAATTGCTTTACAATGTTGTGTTGATTTCTGCTGTACAATGTAGTGAACCAGTTATATGTAGACATATATTCCCACCCTGTTGAGCCTCCCTCCCAATCCCCTGTCCCTCCCATCTAGGTCATCACAGAGCACCACAGCTGTTTATTTTACACACAGTAGTATATGTGTATGTCAATGCTACTCTCTCAGTTTGTCCTATCCTCTCCTTCCTCCACTGTGTCCACAAGTCTCTTCTCTGCATCTCTGTTCCAGCCCTAACTCTGTTTTTTAAGGGAGTTGAAGTTCTTTCCAAGCTCGGTCATTTCCAAATGCCAAAGCAGGTTGCCTGGCTCTCCCTGCTCTCCTTCTACTGTAACTTCAGCAGGAGATGGCCAATGAGGCCAGATGACCTTGGGAAAAGCTGTTACAACATTTTCAGGAGCGGTGCCCTTGCTGGACAGTCCAGTTGAGCAGGGCAGCTTCTGTGTTTTGTTCACTCTTATGCCCCCAGCACCTAGTACAGTGCCAACATCTAGTAGCTCGTCAATGAATATCTACTAATTGGAAGGGATAATATACTAGCAGGGCAAACATTTCTTGATGATTGTTTCTCTCCATTGAAGGCTAAGATACCAGGTTTCTTTGGTATGAGGTCTAAAAGCCAGGGTGGTTAATCTTTGGAAGAGCTGTGGTGGGCGTGGGATGGAATAAGGGGTGGCTCAGCCAGCTATGAAATCCCCTGGATGAAAATAATCGTTACAAAAATCCTCCGCAAATGCTGTGTTCTGAGGACTTTTGTTTGGCCTTCACAGACTCATACTTGTTAAGTTGCTGAGCACTGTTGCATTCAACAAGGTGGTACTGGATGTTAGGAACTGCTTTACTGCGTTAGGCAATAAGACAGGGAGAGAATGTCTGCAGATGAACTGAAGCTTGAGTTCTTCGGATTGAAACGTATTGCCTCTGACCTTACGAGGACTTCCTGGTGTTTATGGATGTTTATTTTAGGGCCAATGTCTGCTGGAGTTCGCTATCTTATTTTGGGAACTTGAGAGAACTCAAGTAGATGAGTCTTTAATCAGAAGCTCTTAATGGCAAGGGTGCGTAAGGATTGGGGAAGGTGGGGTCTTAAAAGCATAGATACTGATTCACAAGTCTAGGTGGGACCTCAGGAAACTCCAAGTTTAACTTCTTCTTAGGTGCTGATGATACAAGTGGCCTGTAGACCAATCGTGTGGCCTCTTCAGCCAAGTAGGAAAATAAGCATTGTAAAGGTAATCTCCCAGTTCCCATACCTATGTCTTTCCAAAGACTATGGAGACCTCGGTGGTAAAAGTAGGCTGGCTTTTTTTTGGTTTGTTTGTTTTTGCTTTTATTTTTTGCTATGTGTTGTTTACAGCTACTGTGTTTTAGAAGAGAGATCAAGGATTGGTCAGGAGAGAAATACTGAGGTTCAGGGTGGTGGGGTATATGGTGAATTTTTTACTGCATTGCCGAACAGAGGTCCAGAATGACTGTCCTGGGTGCAGCATGGTTCCTCCTTCAGCTGCTGATGGAGAGGGAAAGGGGAGGCCCTTCCTGCTACCATTGTAGGAAAACTGCGCAACACTCATGTCAAGAAAGAGCAAGAATAAAAACTCTCAGGGCTTCTCTCAGAGGTCAGGGTAGACTTTCTTCTGACCTTGACTCCACTACAAGTTTTCTTTTCATTTCAATCCTACATGAGTGCAACAGAGATTTTGATTTAAAGATCCATGGTGTCAATAGATTTGTAGGGGTCAATGGATGGTCTTTGGAGGGCATTTTGCACTAAATATGTGCAAAACTTGGTGTGAGTGTGCAGTCTGGGGAGGAGAGAACCATAGTTTCTCTTGAGGTCTGAAAAGACTCCATGACATTCATGTTTCAAAGCTTGCCCTATTTTTAGTTTGTCATAGATGAACACGATTGATAAAGGCCCCTGAGGTCATGTAAGGGAATCTTGTTTTTTGATCAGTTTTGGTTACTGTCTCCGGTCAGTGTCTGTTTCTTGTCTGAACTGTCACTGAGACTGATAAAAATCAGCATAAGATGTGTTTTTTCAGCTGGCTTATAGTTAGTAAAGTGTGTCTATAATGAATCGACTCTTGGGCTCCCACTATGGCATCATGGCTCATGTAAACGCTTGAAAGCCCAGGAATAATGCTTCCGATGTTGCCCCTGGGAACATGAAATGTCTGTCTTGAAACACATTATGAGGGTATGAAATTACCTGTGATGTAATCCTGAGAGGATCAAATACATTCCCCAAGCTTGATTCATATTTTGATTCATTTGGAAAACATGAATTATCATCTTTGTTACATTCAGTTATATTTCACATGTACTTGAATTTTCTTTTCTCTTCACTGGGAGTAGTTCTCTTGAAATGACAGTCATATTGAAACAGGAAGTCGGTAAGCTGTTGCAACATCCTTTGGGCAAATGCTGTGAATTCACCTGCTGGTAACTTTGATTAAGGACTGAGAATGGTCTGGATAGTGCTGTCACTGCAAAATCAATTATTTAAAGTGCCTAATTGCTCCGTGGGCTTGAGGAGTAAAAATATGCACATGAGACAGTATTCTGAGGCAGTTTGGGGATGATGCAGTTGAATGAATCAAGGATCTGGGAAGAAGGCAGACTGTGGCTTTGACTCTCGGTCCCCTAGGGCTGGGAGCAGGGAATGCAAGCGAAGCCCTGCTTATGATCTGCTCTGTGGCCCTGGTGGCTTCCAGTGTATCTTCACCCTTCCAACAGAAGAAAACACTACTTTTTGAACTAATTCAGTTCTAATCCAGATGAAGCACAAAGCATTGTGGATTGGTTTATTTCTAAAATATAAACTAAAAATCATTTTATTGAATCACACAAGGAATATTCATATGTGTATACAAATATATTCATGTATTTACATGTATAGATTAATATATTTGCATGAATATATAAATACTCCTTTTATGATACCTGGGTTTGGTCCCTCGATTGGGGAAGATCCCCTGGAGGAGGGCACAGCAACCCACTCCAGTATACTTGCTTGGAGAATCCTAGGGACAGAGGAGCCTGGCGGGCTACACTCCATAGGATCACAAAGAGTTGGACACAACTGAAGCAACTTAGCACACATAAATCTATTTTAATGGCTAAAAGAGTATCATAGACAAAAGTGGCCCTAAATATTCCTACCTGAGTATGCTGTAGGTATGGAAAAATGATAACGGAATTCTCCCCTTTCATTCTAAAAAGAACTCCTGAATATATTGAGAAGAGAGATGACTTCAGGTTGCTCTGGTAAAAAAGAAACATGTTTCAATCAGGCTCCCTGCATGATTGAATAGACACAGAGAGCTTTGAAATCCAGGAGAAACCTGGTAAAGGTGTGAGACCCCAGGTGTCACAGGGAGAATGCAGTGACGGTGTATAGGATGGGGCTGGGGCTGAGGATGAGCTGAGGGCATCTTTCTTCTTTGGCAAAGCACCCCCATCTCAGCAGAAAGTGCCCAGGGTTTGTTGCTAGACACTCGGAGTTTGAATTCTCTGCTAGTTTCAGTTCTTTCAAAACTGTGTAAGCTTGAACAAGTGACACAACCTCTTGGAGCCGCAGATGAACCATCTGCTAAATGAGATAACGCCTTACAGAGCAATTGTGAGTATTGACTGAGATAATGGATTTAAAACTATGAAAAAGAGGCAGCACATTTAAATGTTCAAGATGGTTCAAGATTGGGAACTCATGTACACCTGAGATAAAAAAAAAATTAAAATTAAAAAAAAATAAAAGATAAAAAAATAAAATTAAAAAAAATTATAAGAATTAAAAAAAAAAAATATTCTGTTCCCCCCCCCCAAAAAAAAATGTTCAAGAAGCCCTAGCTACTGTGGTATATAGCTGCTACTAGTAGTAGCATTACAGTGCTTGGTCTTGGGTCTCAGTAGCCCCACCACAGAGCAAAAGACACACCTTGCTCTACATAAGCAAGCCCAAGCTGGGCTGTGTTTGTCTCTGCTGGCAGGTCCTCTCTGTGTGTTTAAGAGAGACCAGTGGAGCAGGGCTTGGCCTTGTTAGGAGTCCCAAGGCTGGGCAGAGCCTCCTGGGCTCCGGAAGACCTGGCTCTGGTCCTTTGCCAAAGTTCCAAGGGAACCTCCTTCTGCTCACTTTTCTGTCCTTAAGAGGTCAAATCCCAGACCCCTTTCTTCTAGTAATTGAGCAATTCGTGGGCTAAGGGACCCTGTAGGATAGAGATCCGCAGGCCATCTTCTGCCAGGAGCTCCCATCTTCGACGAGCTGCTCGCCTGTGCACCTGCAAACCAGCCGTGGTGTGTGGGAGCAAAACGCTGGGGCGGTAACCCAGGGCCTGCAGAGGTGTGCCCTCCCACTGCTGCTGGCAACCTCAGGCAGCGTGTGTCTGGTGGCACGAAGGGGAGCAGGAAGCGGGCGGAGGGGCAGAGCACGGCTTCTGTGAGCAGGGGCTCAGAGATGCTGTCCATCGCCCAGCCTAACGCTGTGTCACCCAGCAGAGCAGGATGGGGCTGGGGAGCCCGAGTCCAGCCCTAGGCTAGAGTGTGCCATCTCACTGGGACTGCTGAACATGATGTAGATGGTAGAAGTTAGAAGCCTTGCTTGAAATGAACTTAACCCTCAATTTCCACCTTGGAGACTCAATGAAATAATAAATCACAACACAACAAATAAAAGATAATAATAATTAGAGACTTCCCTGGTGACTCAGATGGTCAAGAATCTGCCTGCAATTCAGGAGACCTGGGTTCAATCCCTGGGTCTGGGAGATCCCCTGGAGAAAGGAATGGCAATCCACTCCAGTATTCTTGCCTGGACCATTCCATGGACAGAGGAGCCTGGGGGGCTACAGTCCATGGGGTTGCAAAGAGTCAGACACAACTGAGCAACTAACACTTATTAGCTTGTATTCACCAAGTACTTAATACATATATTGTGATATGTGTAATATATACTGAGGATTTTACTGTTATCACTTCATTTCGTCTTTCAACAACCATTTTCATATCATCCCCATTCTATCAATGAGGAAACTGAGACCCAAAGAAGTTGAATCGCTTGTCCAAGTGATTAGTCAGTTGGCAAAACAAGGCATTGAGCCATGGCCATTTGACTGCACAGCCTGGTGCTTCCCACCATTGCACCATCCTGCCTCTGAAGAGTCTACCTCAACCCTAAGAATATTGCCCAAGCCAATCAACACAGTTCAGAGAGAAGCTTCTAGGCAGACCCCATGGTGACAGCTAACATTTCCTGACACACTGGGTGAGAATTTTACAAACATTCTCATTTGATCCACACGTCAACTCCATTTCTCCCACTTTTTATCATGGGGGAAAGTGAAACTTTAAACAGGATGGTACTTCCCCAGGGTCAACACAGCCTGCCAAGGAGCAGAATCAAGACTTCAATCCTCACCATCTGAGTCACCATGAGAACTGCCCTCCAGAAGCATGGCAACATTGGGCTGTGTTTGAAGCTCCTCACACCTTGAGTATGTCCTTTCAGCACAGGTGTTAGTGAGATCCTGTCTCTGTGGCTAGTCTCACCCACTCCCAATTGAGCTGCTGAGCAACAATTAAAACGTGAGACTCTTAAACTTTAGGGTCAGGCTAGGGATTCTGCTGGCCCTGTCCCCGATCCATTGGTCTTCCCTGTGCATGGTGGTCAAGCTGGTGCTGGAAGGGAATCCACTTTTGATGAAGGTCTGGTAGGGTGGGTACAGACGTGGTGGGTCGTCTCTGTATGTGGGTGGCTCAGAAGAAGTCTGAGTCTGTAGCAACTTGGGGCACTGCGGGTGCTTGTGTTTAATCCCAAGGGGCCCCTTAACCAAGTGGGGAATAAAGAGTAATTCTGGCCACCCCAGCAGAGCACAGTGCTGCCTCTCTGCCAAATTGAGTTCGGACTGGCCAAACCCTAGTGGCCCAGGGAGTTGCTGCCTAGGATAGAAGAGTGTCCGACTGGAAGGCTGGCATGAGGGACCATCTGCTGTAATTGATTGGATCCCACCCATGGTTCCTCCTCTTGAAATAAAGAGCAGACTTCTGTCATCCAAAGTGTCAGTCTTAGAATTGTGGTGCAAAGGGTGACATCTTGGGCGAATGTGGAGGAGTCAGTGAAGAGAATGCAGATGGAAAAACCTTGTATATCTCAGTACATTTCAATCTTTTGGTTTGAATTAAAATTTACTTTTTTCTTTTTTTGATGTGCATTTTCAATACCCCAGGTAACAATTTACGCTGTGTTCCCAGAATACATACTATGTGAGAATAGACAAAGGGGGGTCCAATTGTAGTGCGTTTTCATAAACTTCCACCTAGGAGGCACTTACCAGGTATGGGTATGATGAGGCATTGTGCCAGGGGTCCCATGGTCCTGAATCTCCTTCAGTCCTCCAGCAAGCCTAGGTGACAGTTTCCCAGGAGAGGATATAGCAGCTCAGAAAGGCTAGTCCAAAGTCACCACACCACCAAGAACAAAATCTGAGCTGTTGTTTCCACGGGCTCTGATTTGACTGGTGCTCGTGACTAGGCATGATCTGGCTCCGGGGCTTTTCTCCCAGGGTTGGTGCATGAATGCTGCTAGAATCTAGTGGGAAGAGGCTAGAGATACAGCTAGGCATCCTACAGTGTACAAGATAGCCCTCCCAACAAGTACCATCCTGGAGCAAAATGCCAGTCACGCCAAGGCTGAGAAACCCTGCTTTTCACCCTAGAATTCTCTCTCTAGCTGGAAATGAGGTGAAGCGGATCCTTCTCCAGCTTGCTTTTAGCTCAAAGGGTGGAACTGTTTTTCCTTGGGCTCTGAATTTGCTGCTTCCAATCTTGGAAGAAGTAAAATGTGTTAGAGAAATATCTTGAGAACTGATGTTTAAGAAAAGGAACAGAAACATTTTAAAAGAGCGTGTGTGCTGGTGCTGTAGCTTAGCCATGTCCGACTCTTTGTGCCCCTATGGACACTAGCCCACCAGGCTCCTCTGTCCATGGGGTTATCCAGGCAAGAATACTGGAGTGAGTTGCCACGCCCTTCTCCAGGGGATCTTCCCGACCCAGGGGTTGAACCTGGGTCGCCAACATTGCAGGTGGAATCTATACCATCTGAGCCACCAGGGAAGCCCAAGGACGTTTAACTTCATAGCATTACTTATCTTTCCAAATAGCCCTTAAGCTTGGAGGACATCCACGGTCCCCTGACTCCCTCTTTGGAATCAGTAAAGATGTTGAGCTCGGAAGGAGTAACACACTCAAGGTCACATAGCTCAAAGACAAAGATGGGGAGTCTGGGTTCCAACCCAGCCCTCAACGTCTCCAAAGTCTCAACCTCTCATAATTGATCAGTTCAATTCAGTCGCTCAGTCGTGTCAGACTCTCTGCGACCCCATGAATTGCAGCACGCCAGGCCTCCCTGTCCCTGTAATCACCTGGGCTGCCCTGGTAGCTCAGCTGGTAAAGAATCTGCCTGCGATGCAGGAGAACCCAGTTCAATTCCTGGGTCGGTCAGGAAGTTCCCCTGGAGAAGGGATAGGCTACCCGCTCCAGTCTTCTCAGGTTTCCCTGGTGGCTCAGACAGTAAAGGATCCACCTGAACTGTGGGAGACCTGGGTTTGATCCCTGGGTTGGGAAGATCCCCTGGAGAAGGGCATGACAACCCACTCCAGTATTCTTACCTGGATCCCATGGACAGAGGAGCCTGGCAGACTACAGTCCATGGGTCACAAAAAGTTGGACACACGACTGAGTGACTAAGCACAGCAGAAGGTAATCACCTCGCACCATGGAAAGTCTACATTTGTACACGGGAGTGTGAGTGAGTTGGTTATAATAATAATGCTTTTTCTTTCTTTCTTTCTTTTTTTTTTTTAACCATTCTCAAGGCACATTTATTATCTATTATCTCATTTGATCTTCTCAACAATCTTGTGAGGCTGTTGGGAGGCAAATGTCCTTATGTCACACTTGAAAAGCTGGGTCTCCAATGGATTAGAACTTGGTGAAAGGCCTTCAGCCGTGCTGGCCCCAGGGGCCTTCCGTGCCCACCCTGAGGGCATGGTCCCTGCCGCCCCAAGCTGGGTTGAGAACACTGACCTTCTCTCCTCAGCAGCCTGGGTGAGCTCAGTGAACTCTGACTCACTAAGGAATAAGCCACATAAACTCTTTTATGGGTGCTAACCATTTACTGGGCCCTGTAAAAAAGGGCCCCTCGTGGTGCTGGCTGCTTTCCCTTGGAAAGGGGGTGCCAGCAGGGAGTGCGCTCAGCCTTCTGGAGGCCCAGATGGCAATGGGGCAGCTGTGACCTTGTAATCCTCAGGACTTCTCTCTGGCTGAGAGTAGTTCTGGATGCCTCATGGTGAGAAATGATGTCCGCCTGGAGGAGAGGGGCTTGTGGGGCATTTGGTCATAAGAGGAAGTCTGGCCCATGTGTTCCTGCGACATTTATTGAATTCTTAGTACCCGCTGAGCTCTCTGTGTGCACAAGCTCATTTCTTTGAGTTTGGAGTGTTCCTATTTTACAAGTGGGGAAAGTGAGGATCAGAAAGATTCAGGTCGGATAGACTTGAACTTGTTTCAAGGTCACCCACCGGGAGCAGGCGAACTAGGATCTGAGCCCACCTCTCCCCAACTCCAAAGCTGGGTGCTCGGTCCTCACCCCACTCTGCCTTCTAGATTTTGGGGAATTGGTGAAGAGAAGCCCTGAGCCAGCCGGCTGAGGAAGTAGGTCATAGTTGGCCCCAACAGATCTGACTTCCACTGAAATAGCCACTTTGAAACAGCCCTGCAGGCAAACCCTTGTGAAAGAATTTCAGGGAAGCCTCCCTGCACACCCCACCCCCACCCTCAGCCTGGAGGGCACATGGACTGGGCTCTGAGCTTCAGCCCTTTCAGGGTTAAACAGTAACCTTTCTACTGCTTGTAGTTGAGCAAATGCTGGCAAGGAACAAGCCTAGCCTTGAGCAAACAGGAGCTGGTGCCATGCCCTCTTCCTCTCCCAGCCACCCCTCTGGGGGCCTGGAAGCTTTCTTTTGCCTTCAAGTCCCCCATCTGATTTCTTAGCTTAGGGCTATTGCTCTAGAAATCTCAATGGGAAAAGAAAAGAAAGTTTGACTTGGGTTGGTTTTTCTCTGAGAGTGAGAATCCAAGACATTTCTGGAAATGAACTTCAAAAGCAATTTACTAGCCCTTCAATTTCTGCCCGGGGAAACTGAGGCCCACAGTTACTTCTGGTTCAGGTTGTCCACAGGCATAGTGCCCCTCCTCATCATATAACATACCTGCTATGCAGTTACGTCCTATTTGGTGCCAAGTGCTCGAGATATGGAGACTCACTTAAGCCCCAACCAATACATACGGTGGCTACAATAGTCTGTATTTTACATAAGAGGAAACTGGGGTTCAGAGAGGCTAGTAACTTGTTTGACTTAGTACAAACCAGCTAAGAACTTAGCTGGTATTAAGTGGTGGAACTTGGGATAAACTCCAGCTCTTTCTGACGTCGAAACTCATCTCCGTGGCACCACCGCGTACGACTCAGCTCTGCTACCCTCCTCCCTGTGGGCTGTTACAGAGCTCATCATTGCCACCCCCTCTTGCCTTCTCCTACCTTCTGCTCAGGCTGGATTCAGGCCTAATTATTTGCCAAACAACCAGGATGATGGTGTTAATGATCATCATAGAGGTTTCTGTTTAGCCTAATTCAGCTCTCACTGCTTGCTCCCTGTTCCTAGAACTATGCCCAACCCATTGCAAGGCTCATAAATATCTGTTGAAAGAATGAATACATGAATGAAGTTTTATGTCTTTTCCATTTTCTCTCCTCTTAAGCCCTCCATTGACCCAAAGGAGCAGGAGTTAAATTAGAAGAAGGGGTTTTGAGGGAGTGGAATGGCTCTGGTTGGGCAATTTCCATCCTGGGGATGTTGGTGACACATGAAGATGCAAGATGCAAGCTTTCACCCAAAGAGGCAGAGAATTTTCCATGATCTTCTGCTGTAATTCTGGCTCCTCCCCTCTCCAACATTTAGAAAGAGCAGGTTACCCTTAGAGGTCCCGGGTAAGGCTCAGTCACCTTCTGGAAACAGACTGTTCATCCTTTGAATGACTGAATGCACGTCTGAGGCTTTGAGTCTGGCATGAGGGTAAGAACACTAAGTGCTGGAGGACTGAGGTGAATATTTCTAAAGCGTAAAATTTTCATGCAGTTCAAAGAAATCCAAAAACAGGCTCATGGAAGCAAGGCTCTTCTCCTTGGTCCTTTACTGAGAAAATGAGCCTCATACTGAGAAAGTCCCATTCAGGTCAGCTGTGAAGCTTGCAGTATCCTCCAGGTGGATGGCACCATTGATTCAATGGACATGAGTTTGAGCGGACTCCGGGAGGTGGTGAAGGACAGGGAGGCCTGGCGTGCTGCAGTCTATGGCGGCAGTCAATATGCACTCAGATATTGACTGAGTGACTGAATGGTGACAACTAAAAGGAAAGGGGATGTGAGGATGAACTTCTTACCAAGAAGGAAGGGTCAGTGTCTTGCTGGAGAAACCAGTTGATTTATAACATTATCACAGAGCTAAGTGCTTGAAAAGCTCTAGGTCAAATATGGCTGAGGTCCCCTGAGACCAGCCCATCTCTTGGCAGATATCCTCACTGAGGAAATTTACTGGATGCTGAGGGACGGGCTGCTCAGGTGTGTCAGAACTCGTACATGTCTGATTTCAAGTCAGGGTTCCCACACAGGTGCTGGGTCTGTTCTGCTACCCATTTGGGATTTTACCGAATGGCAATTCCACTTTAAACAAAATCTCTCTGATATTTTCACTTTTGTAGAAAAAAAGAAAAAAGTTGGCTGCTAGCCAGACTCACCCGGTGAGCAGGTATTACATTTTCCTCCTGTTTCATTCCCGATCAGAGATTATTCATTTATGAATGGGTGGCTGTAAAAACTTGCCTCATGCATATGAAAATTGAACCTGGAAATTTTTAATTGCCAGTCAGTTTTGCTTTTACTGAAAGGGCTGTGGCAACATGCTTGGCAGGCAGTGGACGGGAGGACACGTTCTTTCTTCCTTCCTAAATTTGCTCTATGATCCATACTCTGCAATGACGTTTGTCCCAGAGGCACTGACGGAACGGCCTTTTTGATCCCCTTACAGATCATGATTCTGGAAGGAAGTGGTGTAATGAATCTCAACCCCAGCAACAATCTTCTCCACCAGCAGCCAGCCTGGACAGACAGCTACCCCACGTGCAATGGTAAGGGGGCTGCATATGTCCCTCCCCATTCAGCTTCTTCCACCTTCTTTTGCTCTAATTAGACTTCATTCCCCCAATTCATGAAGCTTACAGGGGGTGTGGGAGCCAGGAGGCCTGTGGGAAATACAGGGGATGTGGGAGCCGGGGCGACTGGAGAAAACTCTTTAAGCAGGAGATCCCACAGGTCCCCGGAGCCCCAGCCAGAAGCCCACTCGAGATATTCTGCGGTTTCCTCTCAATATTCAAGTTCCAGGTTGGCAAGCTGACAGACAGGGTGAAAGAAGAGATACCCCAAAGTAAGGACATTTTAATAGTGTTGGCTGGGATATGAAGATGGGATAGGAGAGAAAACTCTGCATGTGTGTGTGTGTGTGTGTGTGTGTGTGTGTGTGTGTGTGTGTGTCACATGGAAGCATGGACGTTAAGGAGAAGAGAGAGCAGCTTTATCCTTCTGTTTCATCTTCCTGTGACTTCCCTCTATAAAGGGTGGGTAGATTTGTTAGGAGACCATGTGCCTGCCTGTGGTGCTTTAATCTAAGATTGGTGGCTTAGAAGATGAAGGGCTTAGTCTGGGGCCTAAAGAGAGGGTGGATCCAGCCCTGGCTTACTGTAGAAGCCAGGCTGAATACAGTGGTTGCTAATCAGCGCCATGCACCTCGTTGTGAAGGCAGTCAGCTGGGGCAAACTCCTCTGCACTGGACCGCAGCAGGTGTAAGGAGGTCTGGGCCTTCTCCCACCTTCTGCCTGCTACTAATTTCCTCCCCCAGAGACTCTGCTGCTCTTGCTTCCCTTGAACAACAGGGAAGTGGCTCTTGGTGAACAATGTCTGGGAGGCAGAAGTGGGATGCTAATGGAAGGGTTGCATTCTCCAAGAAGCAGCTGATTCCTGGGCAGCTCCACTTTTCAATTTGGAATCCCCAGCCGCACAGCATGGAAAACAGAAAGGGGAGACCTTCTCTTATTTGATCACCTATCCTCCTGAACTGCTGTCTTTCCTGGGCATGAGCTTCCCTGTGGGGACCTTGAAGGATAATTCTAAACAGGGAAAAGCTCTTCCGGCTGGAAAGTCTTTTGCATCCCAAGCCCTTAGACCCTCCATTATGGCAGCATTCCTCTTGTTTGCTGCACAGGGAGTAGAATCCACTCATCCCTGTTACATTCTCACTTCCAGAAGCTCCTGGTCTTGATTGATGGGACTGGGGAGACCAGTTGAATGCCAGAGAGGAGCTGAATTCATAGGCTTTTCAATGCTTCTCCCCCAACTTCTGGAGGCTAGTGGGGAGTCTGCCCTGTTCAACTTCAGACAAAATTCTCTGGTTCTGTCAAGTTCTAATGGGCTGCACTATCAGGAACCGTCCTCTCATCTGAATCATGTGACACTGAAAGAAGAATGTGTACTGTAGGCCTGGTGTGGGGTTATTGAGTCGTTGTCTCCTGTTTGCAAACTGAGAGTTGCACAATTAGCAAAACAATTAATTTAAAAATAAAAGAACAGAGACTTGGGGGAGCTGCAAAAACTATAGCCCACCCTTCAACAGCTGTACTGGTTGGTGAGACACCGAAAAAAGTGGGAGGAATGAGAGACATCCCGTTTAGGCTCAGCATGTTAGTATGTTTGGGAATATTTCTATGTCATTAAATTTGGGGACTAGATTCTCCCAATCCTTATGCCTTCCCCCTTCACTGTTGGCTTCCCCTTCAGGACCCCAGCTGAGGGTTCAGGCCTACTTTTGTGTGGTTATGAGGTAGGAGGAGTAAGGCACCTAATGTGAGCGGCAGGTATGACCCAGGACAGTACTTTGTGCCCACGTGATCTTGACGCCCTGCTCTTAGCAATCCTTAAGTCTGGGAGCAGTGGATGAAGTCCAAGAGGGTGAGTGAAAACGGGAGTGGGTTGGAAGCATTCACCTTTCAGCTTCTCCTCTGGGAGTGTTGAGGGCCAGGCTGTGGGGATTATGGGGATCAGACCTTTTGAGGCTCTGTATCTCCTTGCCACAAAAACTGTGTCCACTGACAAACATCATCATCATCCCCATTCCTGGGACACTCACCAGGAATGCAGAATCTCAGGCCTCATCTCAAGTCTATGGAATCAGAATCTGCATTTGAACAACATTCCCTGGTGATTCACAATCGCTTTAGAGTTTAGAGAAGTACTGATCTAGCAGGACCTTGAAGAAAAAGTTAGGGACGATTTTCTCACACTGCATTTTCCTTTATTGGTCCATCCTTGAGTTGGTGGGAATATCTGTGTGTCATGTTCTGTTAGATTTCCCTTTCTTCAGCTTGGTGGGGTGTGATAGGTTCTCCCCCTTGTTCCTACCCCTCACCTCTTCCAAGAGAGTGCTGCCTCCCTTGGTCCCTGCTTTAGAAGGGAGTGTAAGAGCTCTCAGCCTGGTCACATGCCAGCAGAAGCTGGCTCTTTCTTCTCCATCCCTCCAGGACCCTGGGTTGATTTAGTGATGCTCTCTTAAGTGAGTGTGAGAGTCACATACATAGATAGTTAGTCCATAGTGAGCTCAATAATATTTATTGACTTGGAGGAACTCCTCTTCTTCACTGGCACTTGAATTAGCCATCCTGTGACTAGATTTCACAGGCTCTTCCAGGTTCCAATGTTATTTCTTCTTCAGCAATAAATTTACTGAAGAAATGGAGAGAAAGTACCTATAATGGCAAAATCTCTAAGTAGTTTTTACGGGAGATACAAGGATGGGTAAGACGGATATAAGGTTGGGTAAATTGAGCACAGAGTTTACAATGAAGAATAGGACTGTAAAGACCCACCAAAAAAGGCAAAACAGGACAGAAGTCATGGGAAGTATGTTTCCTGGAGATTTAGGGACAGCAGCCCTCAGCAGTCGGTCTGGGGGTCTCGGATGGCTTTATGGGTGGTTGGAGTCAGTGAGTTGGGCAGGAATTCAACAGGGAGCCGTAGGTAGACCTCAAACTGGCCTAAAGGACAATACAGAAAAAAGGCAAAAGGTCACTTGAGGAATAGTGCAGAGCCTCAGTACCTGGCTTGGAAGTTTTGGACCTAATTTCAGTGGATAAAGGGAAGTTGCTGAAGGTGACTGGGTAAGGAAGTGACATCATAGTGGTTGTAATAACCAGTACTGGGCAGGGGGATGAGCAGAGGAATCATCTGGACCATTCTGGGGAGAAACAAAGGCATCATAAAGAAGAGAACCCGAGTCTCAGGCTTCTGGTTGAAAATGGCTTGAATTGGGGGTATATGTGTGTATGTAGGTGTGTGTGAGAGAGAGAGGGGAAAAAAAAAAAGCGAACTCTGTGGGTGTGGGCACGAAGCCAATATGCTGCTGAAACTGCAGCAATGCATTAGCTTTCATGGTACTTTGTGGGAGACAGGGAAGAAGCTCCTGATCTCAGAGCGTTTCAAGTCTTGTGTCCTTATCCAGAGCCCAGGGGTGAGTATACAAGGAACAATAGGAAGGTGTAGGGAGGCTGAATGACTGGCACCTGCCACAGCTAGGGAAGGAACTGCATTTCCCAGAGCCTCCTCTCCAAATCCAACCTCTGCGAATGCGTGCACACCTCGGCTGCGATCCCTGTGACTTCTGGCGGTGCACCTCCCTGTCTGGGATCGTGCTCAGAACCAAACACAGCTCACTCACGGGGCTGCCTCCTCTTTTGCAGTTTCCAGTGGGTTTTTTGGAGGCCAGTGGCATGAAATCCATCCTCAGTACTGGACCAAGTACCAGGTGTGGGAGTGGCTCCAGCACCTCCTGGACACCAACCAGCTGGACGCCAGCTGCATCCCTTTCCAGGAGTTTGACATCAACGGCGAACGCCTCTGCAGCATGGGTCTGCAGGAGTTCACCCGGGCGGCGGGGACGGCGGGGCAGCTGCTTTACAGCAACCTGCAGCATCTCAAGTGGAATGGTGACTCTCTCTACCCTGTTGGGAGCTAGCTGGGAAGAGCAGAGACTCCACGACGGGCAGGGTTCCTGTTTAGGGGCATCTGAGGATGGTCTTACCGCCAAATGACTGTTTCCCAAGACAGGGAAGTAGAAGGGAGGCGAGAGGGAACAGGCTTGAAGCCTAGGGTTCAAGGTGTGCCGAATCCCATACACATCTAGGGTAATGTAATTCTCTCCTTATGGTTAATTTCCAAGGAGACAAGGGTTAGCTGGATAGTCACAGAATACTTGGTGCTCTCAGAAAACCACTTCTTTCTCTTACAAATAGGGTTTGATTGTTTCATTCCCATTCACTTGCTGGTTAAGATCGCCATGGCTATTTTAAAAAATATTTCTATACTTAGGTTCTTACAATGGGACATAAGTATGGTGAAAAAAAAATAGGTGAAATTACACCTAGTTTGTTTCGGGGGAGGAGAGAAAGCTTATGTTATTACAACAGGTTCTTAAAAAGTCCTAAATGAAAAAGGGTTAGAATGAATAGTCTGGAAAGGTTTGGTATGTTTCTGCAGTGACTTCTGGGACTGGGGCTATCCTAGAGCCCCAGATGTCTCTTCTGACACCTCACCCAGTGCATAGACAGGAAGCATTCAAAGGCTATCCATCAGTGATAGTTGGTTCACACACGCATGCATGCTACACTGGCTTGGAAGGCTTGGTAGGGGAGACAGCTATCTTGCAGAATGCCCTTGACACTGTCCTGAAGTTCTTCTGATAATGGTTATTTTAAAAGCTAACTTCTCTAAGAACCCTTTTGGGAAGCAGTGATATGTATGAATAGTGGGCTGGCCTGTCTACTTTGGAACGGGCACGTCTATCCAAGCAGAACCTGTGTTTGGATGTGGAGCTGGGGCTGTGTGAAGCATGAGCTCCAGGGCTATGGACCAGATTCAGATCCCAACAGCTGCCATCAACGCTGAAGAGACCCAATGTCTGGCCACTGAGCTGGCAGCATAGTGGCCGTTTGAGATGACTTCACTCAGCTCCGGGGCACTCCCTGCTTCCTGTCCATCTCAGAGGCGGTTGCTCATTTTTCTTTTACTAGAACCAAACCAAACAAGGCTCTAAAAATAACGCCCAGGAGTCTTCAGAAAGAGCAGACTTATACTTGAAGAATTAAAAATATTTACCTCCCCACCTCCAATTAAATCCACTCCTTTAAAGCTTTGCTCTGATTGAAGCTTAAGACAGGGAGGCGTGGGATGGGATGTAGTCACCCTTGACTTCCCAGCTCTGGCCTTCCATCTTTGGCCTTCTGTAGCTTGTCTGGTCCCACTGCGTATGGCCAGTGCCTCTGACTGCCTCCTGGCCAGATTTCTCACCTTGTTTTTGTCATTTGCCTTTTTGTAAACGTTCTACTAATTTACATTTATTATTTATTTACACAAGGACTCCAAGTGAATAGATTCATTTGGTGACCTTATGAGAAAATAAACATCGCGCCCATTTGATAGGGGAAGTTTTCATCTGGGAAAACTGAAGGTCAGAGACGTTAAAGCGTGACCTCTGCTCCTGAGATATTTGAAATCTGGCTGGGGAGGACAAACATACAAAATGAATTTACATGTATATATGTGCTTTAATGGGGCTTTCCAAGTGGCGCTAGTGGTAAAGAACCTGCCTGCCAATGCAGGAGACATTAGAGACTCGGGTTCGATCCCTGCATCAGGAAGATCCCCTAGAGAAGGGAATGGCAATCCACTCCAGTATTCTTGCCTGGAGAATCCCATGGACAGAGGAGCCTGGTGGGCTACAATCGGGCTGGACACATCTGAAGCTACTTGGCACACACGCATGCAGGTGCTTTTATGTGTGATACATCTGAAAAGAAGTTGTAAGGCAACGTAAGAGAAGAATCACTGCACATACTTGTCTCACAGAGTGGATCTAACCAAAAAGGGTTACACTTAAGATCAGAAAAGGGTTAAGATGGCTTTGTGTGTTTGTTTGCATTTTGCGTCAGATCTTAGTATGGGAAAGCACCTTAGAGGCCATCTAATGACTTTATCTAGTTTAATCCCCTAAATTTACAGCTGAGGAAACCAGGACCCAAAAAGCTGAAGTGACTTGCAGCTATTAGTAGAGAAACTGGTCTTCTAACATCTAAACTTCTAGTTCCCTTATACTGGATATCTTCTTTTTGAAAAGCCAAATAATTCCATTTGAGGTGGGTGCCCCAGCTACTGATTTTCTGGGCCAAGGACCCCAGGCTTGAGATTACAGATGCAGACAGGGAAGCCCCTTCTCAGACGCAAAGGATAGTGATCTGCAGTGGGCTTAGCAGAAACTCTTCCATGAAGCCAGCTTTGTCCTTAGCCAAGCAACACATTTTGGCTCCATGTGGGCCCACTCTGACTTTCCCAATCTGCCCTTCACAGGCCAGTGCAGCAGTGACCTGTTCCAGTCCACGCACAATGTCATTGTCAAAACTGAACAAACCGGTGAGTCGTGGTAGATGAAGGGAGCCAACCTGGGAAGCAAAGACCTGGGGAACACAAGTTGGGAGGGAGTGTGAGGGAGAGTGTGGGAGCAGGATGCTTGGGCAGGAAATCCAGGAATATCTGTTCCCTGACTGTCTCCAATGGGCCACCCACCCTGCCACGAATCTCACTCCTTGTCCTTGGGACCACGCCTGCCAACTCTTTCTGACTTCTAGACTGGTGGTGAGCCTAATTCCTCCCACACGTCTCTGCTTCCCGTGGTTGGTCAGGGGCTTATCCAGGCTCTGACCCAGGAGCCCAGAAAAATGCAGAGTCTAAGCGCGCATCCTCCTCACTGCAGAGAGTCAGGGGGCTGGACTTAGCCGAGTCAGGAGAAGTGAGAGGAGAGGAGAGGAAGCGTCAGTGTCTGCTCTCCCCCTTCTCCCTTGGAGGGAGTGTGTTTCATTAAGAGGAGGAAGCACCGGCCTGGGTGTAGTAGTTACGACAGACAACAACTGGTATACGAGGTGACCCAACGAGGAGAGAAGGTGTCACCCCAAGAAACTGGGCTTGGGGAGAGACTGGGGACCTTGGAGTTTCTGTAAGGATAGCCAAAGCAGCTGTGGAACCAACTCCTGCCTTAAGGGCACTTTCAGACAAAAGCTGCTGTTCTGAGCTCCGAGTAGAGTCTGCGGTCCCAGAGCCATTGCATTCGTTTTGTACTCCTCCTTCCACCCAATCATCCCCCCTTTCTCTGTCCTGAACTCTGTCTCTTGGGGACTTTCTGTCTCCCCACCTCCCCCCGCAAGGGGATCTTCAGAGAACAGTAACTGTCTCCAGAAGTTGTGCCCCAGAGCCTGGTATCAATCAGAGTTTCTTGGCATATTGCCCTTTTATGACCTCTTAGTCTAGGGAGAACTCTGCAAGTTGCCCCAAGTCCACAGGAACTGCTCCCGCTCCAGGGTCTCTCCCCATGCCCACATCAGTGAGAATGCGGGCCACATGGGCCTACCACAGAGTCTGCCACAGCCTCCCTAAGGCTTGCGTGCCAGTCACCAAGGACAAAATTTGACCTGGGGTGATTTGTGAGTCACTAGGGGCAGAAACTGGCCCCATGCAGTTATTTACTCTTGTATAAGGGGGCTGGTCTACCATTATTAAAGAAAAAACAATAGCTGCTAAGCATGTTAATTAGGTTTTCCGGCCCTGCCCTTCCCCCTGCCACCCCAGAGACCAGGGGTTGAGTTACCCAGATGATTTGTGCTTTATGGGCCTGACTGCCTTAGAGGCAGGAATAGAACTTGGCCAAGAGGATGGAACCCCCTCACCTCTAACCCCCACTATTGACCAGACAGCCCCAGTGGAAGAGCCAGAAGGTGGTACCGGAGAAGTCCCAAGTACTTGACAGTTCCTCCTCGACCATCCAGACATTCTTGTGGTGCCAGTTCAGGAAAGCTGAGCTGAAGGGTGGGGAAGAAGGTGCACTCTGGGAGGAGGGGAGAGGAGGCTCATGCAGGGGCCAACACCCCCAAACCTCTTTCGGCTCAGTTTGTTTTCAGAGACAACAACAGGTGTACGAGGCAACTCAACGAGGAGAGAGGGTGTAACCCCAAGAGACTGGGCTTGGGGTGCCCAAGCACGTAGCTATTAGTTCAAATACCAGCTAAATCCCTATGTCGTAAACAAGAGGACTTAGCCAGTGAGTCAGGTTTTATACCGTTTATGCTATAAAAACAAAATGAAACTCGGCCAGTGGCTTACCACCCCAGCCCTGAAATTCAGATGCTGGGCAGGAGGGAGCGGAGGGCATCTCCATCTGTGAGGAGGGGCGTGCAGAAAATTCCTGGTGGGGATGAGGTGACAGCTTCTGCCAGATCACTCAGCTCTTGCCCAGCCAGGAAAAAAAGAGATCTTCTGTTGGAGATCAGCCCAGATGTGGGGGGTGTGTAGGAGTTGGGCTGCTTTTGGGGTAGGTGGAGGGGAGTTTCCCTTGAGTCTGAAATCTAAAGAGTCAAGAGATGTACTTACCCAGCACTCTGAAGAAAGAAAGAACTTCTTTTCCAAGATGAGGCAATGAAGCCCTACTCTTTTTTTTTTTTTTAACTTTTTATTTGGTATGGGGACAGAACCAATGAACAATGTGATAGTTTCAGGTGGACAGCGAAGGGACTCAGCCACACACACACATGTGTCCCTTCTCTCCCAGACCCTATTCCCATCCAGGCTGCAACGCAACATTGAGCAGAGTCCCATGCGCTATGCAATAAGTCCTTGTTAACTATCCATTTAAATACAGCAATGTGTACATGACCATCCCAAACTCTCTAACTATCCCATCCACTCCTGGCAACCATAAGTTCATTTTCTAAGTTTCTAAGAGTCTCTTTCTGTTTTGTAAGTTCGCTTCTGATTCCACATATAAGGGATGTCATACGATATTTCTGCTTCTCTATCTGACTTCCTTCACTCAGTACGACACTCTCTAGGACCATCTGTGTTGCTGTGAGTGGTACTAGTTCATCCTTTTTAATGGCTGAGTAATATTCCATTCTATATATGTACTGCGTCTTCTTTATCCATTCTAATGAGGTTCTACTCTTAAAATCTGTTTATTTGATTCAGATACAATCTCCTCTTCTTCTCTTCAGTTTTATTTTGAAAATTTTATGTCCACCCCTTAAGACTATTGGAGATGTCCTGGAGGGAGGGAGCTGTCACCCAGCTTAAGAAGAGTTTCACTCTGGATTTTAGAAATAAAGACTCTATGATAAGACTGAGCAGACTTTTTATGAAAGAAACATAATTAATTCTCCCAGGAAGATATTACTAGGAAAAAATGCTCATTCATCATGAAGTTTTTTTGCCCTTACCACTTTTTTAAAACTAGTATAAAGGTATTCTGGTGACAGTCCAGTAGAATGGATGATAGTGCCAGGCCCCTGAACTCTCCCACCCCCAAGTGCAGATGACACATCCCCAGGAAAGCGCTGGTCTAGGATAGGATCCCACTGCTGCCACTGCTCTCACGCCCCTCAAAATGCAACAGGCGCAGAACACACCTGGATGAGGCTGTAACAAAGTCCATCTCCCCCAGGGCACTGGAAGAAAGCTGGGCTAACATTATTGTAAATCAACATGGGACTGCAATAGAATCTGATCTCTTCTCTCTGAAAACCACCTTCTTGTCGCACACCTTTTTGATAATGAACAGTGAGTAAGAAAAGGCAAACTCCCCACCTGGGGAAGGTGACTGCTGACATTTCCATTTTCTGTCCTTTGTAGACCCTTCCATCATGAACACCTGGAAAGAAGAAAACTATTTATACGACACCAGCTATGGTAGCACAGTAGGTAACTAACTCCCCAACACTTAAGACCCCTTTACATTCTGATTCTGGTTTTCTAAAAGCCAAAACTTTATGTCGTAAGGAAGGGGGATCTTAATGTCCCTTACATTTTCACTGCCACAGATTTGCTGGACAGCAAAACTTTCTGCCGGGCCCAGATCTCCATGACAACCACTGGTCACCTTCCCATTGGTAAGTTGTCCTGACACTCAAGGCTGAGTGTACCACATACAAGTGCTTATTGAGAATTAATGAGAATTACCAATGTTCTACATTTCCAGCTTTGCTGGAGTCCTTCCTAATGAAGGGCTTCCCCAGTGGCTCAGACAGTAAAGCGTCTGCCTACAGTGTGGGAGTGGAGAAGGCAATGGCACCCCACTCCAGCACTGTTGCCTGGAAAATTCCATGGACAGAGGAGCCTGGTGGGTCGCAGTCCATGGGGTTGCTAAGAGTCGGACAAGACTCAGCGACTTCCCTTTCACTTTTCACTTTCATGCATTGGAGAAGGAAATGGCAACCCACTCCAGTGTTCTTGCCTGGAGAATCCCAGGGACGGGGGACCTTGGTGGGCTGCTGTCTATGGGGTCGCACAGAGTCGGACACGACTGAAGCGACTTAGCAGCAGCACAGTGTGGGAGACCTGGGTTCAATCCCTGGGTCAGGAAGATCGCCTGGAGAAGGAAATGGCAACCCACTCCAGTACTCTTGCCTGGAAAATCCTATGGACAGAGGAGCCCGGTAGGCTACAGTTCATGGGGTCATAAAGAGTTGGACACAACTGAGTGACTTCACTTTCACTTTCCCAATGAAGGTCTGGGAAAGGTTTATTAAAGAACTGCTTTGAGTCCATATTTATCTATGGAAAATGATCAGCAAATATGCCTCTAGAAAAAGTATTTTCCTCCTGTAAATCCAAGTCACAAGTTTTTCTTGTGACAAGAAAAACTCTCTTTTCAATAAAAGCTTGCTTTTGTGAAATTATCTGATAAAATTATTAATAAGTGGGTATATTAGGGGAGAAGGCTCTATTTAATTTTCAACAAGCTGTCTTTGGCTTTAGAAAAGGAATGTCTCACAGTGGAATCTAGAAGTCAGTGGTCTCTGGGTTGAAGGTGCAGCTGCTGAAAACTTCTAGAACCTTGGGAATCATGGGTCAGTCTTAAAGTCTGCGCTTAAAGGCTCATCAGGACTCTCTAATTAGTCAGACCACCTGCAGGTTATGAGTTATGTTCATATTAGTTGTGTTCAAGATTGGATTTGTCTGGAGGCTATCCATGACTCAGTCAAAGTCAAACTGAGTGAGGGGGTTGGTCTGTTGGGAGTCTGGGAGAGGGGCTTTCAGATTATTCCTCTTCATCCACTTACAAATAGGTCCATTGGTAGGAATGAGCGCACAAGGAAGGTGAGGAGATGGTTTCATGCCACTCTTGATCTCATTGCGAACTTGTGGCTCTGTAAAATAGAGCTTAGACCTGTTACAAGTGACTCTGTCTTTTCCTGGAACTTAATTTGGGGCAGCTTCAGAACTGGGATTTAAAAAGTGTGTTTGTGAAAGGCAAGAGTCAAACAACAACCCCTTCTCTCGCTCTCTCGCTCTCTTTTTTTTTTTGGCTTTTGTTGAGTGTGTTTTTGAGAACTGAAAAAACGAAAGCTTTCAGTTTGAGGTTTTGCTCAGTTCAAGTCCCTTGAATGAGACAGGGCTGGGAGCCAGGGTAAACGCTTCTGGAATCGAGGTGAAGAGCCAAGGCCAATTCATTTTTTGATTTCCCCCTCCGGAGCCCCTGTGGCCCATCCCATTGTGTGTCACTAAATTCTTGCTGGAAATTAGGGAACTAGATCAAACACTGGAAATGTTCTGCGGTGGATTTGCCATTCTGGGGGAATTGAGCCAGTCAGAGAAAATTTTGTTGCCACTCAGTTAAGACTAAGGTTTTCAGAGCTGAAGAGACTACCCTCGTCACCCTCTGACTTCCTGCCACACTTCCTAAGTTGTTGCATCCCATGTCCTGAGTCTTTGGCTTAGGGCAGAAGATTTGCAACTAAGAATGAAGTTAAACCAACCACTTCCTGAGCCTCAGGGGCAGTTAGATCTCAAGGCACCTGGGAAACCAAAAGCAGTCATCACAGCTCTGCTGCCCTCACGCCAGGCGCCGCTGCTCTCTTTTGCTCCTGACTTACCTGCTAGAATCTTAGAATCAATAGGGACCAATGTCTGTTTTCATGTTTGTGGGCGTCCCTGGTGGCTCGGGGATAAAGAATTCACCTGCAGTGCAGAAGGTGGAGGAGACATGAGTTCAACCCCTGGGTAGGGAAGATCCCGTGGAGGTAACGGGGAGATCACTGCCTTCTGAGTTCACTTACTCAACTTTTGAATAGTCCTTCTTAAAATGAGCTTTATAAATCTATTCTCCTTCACACCCCTTCTTTTTTTAAAATTTTTAAGTTGATATGTTGTATTTTCATTTTTATTCAGTTAAAGAAATTTTCTTTCTTTTTTTCTGGTATTTGGCATGTGGGGGGATCTTACTTCCTTGACCAGGGATTGAACCCACATCCCCTGCAGTGGAAGAACAGAGTCATAACCACTGAACCGCCAGGGAAGTCCCGTCATTGATTCTTAATCTCTTTATCCTGGATTCCTATCCTGAAATTGTAACACAGGCTGAAAAAAGAGATAAGCCATTCAGGAGCTCTATCAGAATGATCACTTAATCAATTCAGTGTCTGGGTTGGTAAATTCTTTGGGGTAACAAGTCCTCCAGGTAGAATAGTTGATCATAGCCTTGTAAGGATCAGTCCCTTTCAGAATAGTTTAGTCTCTACTGAATGGGACCAGGACCCCCGAACCTCCACCCCTCCCCCTGCCGCGACCCCCTGGCCCTGCCCCAAAGACCTGTCATTCGTCTGAGTCTTCAGATTTCCAGCTCCCGTGAAATGGAGGGCAGTGAGGTATCTGTATGTGTTTTAGTGCAGGTTATAAGCCACACTGAGGCGAGGCCACACATAAACTGATGCCCTCACTGATAAACGCAGGTGGGGAAGCCGGCCGTGTTTCGATTTCTCTGACATCTGCTCATTTCATAAAATGGCTGCCGCCAGTGTTCCTGATCTGCCCGATAGTCCTCAAGCTAATCATGCCAACGCAGGCTTGATGTGTTATTCACCGACTCGCTGAGCCTGGAGCGAGGGTGGCATGGTCTGTTATAACACTGAAATTTGTATATCCCGTAAAGAAATGGCTCACAGCTGAATCATATGCAAATGCTTCTAATCTCTGCTTCTTGCGAAGCAGCTTAGCTGAAGTCATGCTCTGGAGCTCTTCATAAACTTGTGCCTTGGTGCTGCCCCGGTCCGGACTGGACCTTGGCCCGAGGTGTCTGGAAGCAGAGCAGGAGAAAACCAAGCTGGACAACTTCCTCAGAGCAAGCTATTATTTTATAAGGATGAGTCACCTAACCACACGGGTAACTTCAAAGGTTCTGACTTTTATTTGAGGGCCAGGGGAAGAGCCAGGGGGAGAGGCCGTCATATTAAGGTGAAGTTTCAGATCAAAAGATTTTAGTGCTGAGGCAGGCGGGTGATTCTACAGCTTGCCCCCCACGCACTGGGGACTAGAAGAAGAGGCTGGAAGAAATTGGAGGTTTTTTGTTGTTGCTGTTGTTTTTGCCTGTGGCTGCATATTCTTCCATACGATGATGGTCATATTTTTATTGAGGGTTTTTTTGGGGGGTGGGCTGAGGTTCTTCCTTAAGATGGATGGAAGTCTAGCTTGGGTAAATGGTTGACATCTTAAAGAGAACATTTCCTCTTGGTGTAGCTGGTCTGGGGGTTCTTAATCTGGAATCCATGGACAGCTAAATGACCCATAAACTCCTGAAATAGTTACAGAATTTCATGAGTGTACACACACATATGTGCCTTTTTCTGGGGAGAAAGTCCAAGGTTTCCAGCCCATGGGATTCTCCAGGCAAGAATACTGGAGTGGGTTGCCATCACCTTCTCCAGGGGATCTTCCCGCCCCAGGGATTGAACCCAGGTCTCCCACCTTGCAGGCAGCCGCTTTAACCTCTGAGCCACCAAGGAAGCCCCCAGTTTATTCATAAAGATACTTTAATCTCCCAAAGTAATTGATTGTTGCATTACATGTGCTTGCAACCCCTAAGTAAGGATTGAGGTCAATAAGCTTACACTTGGGTTTTTCTGACTTCACCCCTGGCTCTGAAATAGTGGCCCTGCACCACTCCTGGATGCCGTTTGAAAATAAGCTTTGCTTGTGGCCTGCTGGGTAAATGCCACTCTTTGTCTGCAGAACAACGTGGCCCTGTCAGTGTGATGCATCACTTGGAAACCGGGGTGGGTGCCAACCTGTCGCAATATTGTCACATCCTGATGGGGTGTCGCAACCTCACTGCAAAACCTACAGAGAGAGAGAGAGAGTGGAGTCTCCTTGCATTTTCTGTGAATTTGTTTTTCCAGGTTTCAGAGAAATCTGAGTCAGGTGCAAACCCTCCTGCTGACATTGTTGTATGGGGAGGAAGTGGGAGGGGTAGTGGAGGGTGGTGGTGCATTTAACCACCAGAAAAAGAGGTTTCTCTTCTAACCAGATCTTATTAAAACTCTTTCATCCATCCCACCATGACTTTCAAGCTGCTGGGAGCTCTGAGTTGTGACAGTCTGGGTGCTCAGATAGGTGAATGTGTCTCTGCACATTGGGAAAAACAGAATCATCAAATTGGAATGACTTCTCCCCACTGACTAGAGTGTTGCAGAACTGAACCTGATTCTTGGCAGGGAAGGCATTTATGAAATCTGTTATGTGGCACCATCTTTGTAAATGGCATAGAATAGTGGTTATGAATAAAACCTCTGGATCCTGCTAGTACTTTCCTCATAGGGTTACTGTGTGAATCACATAAGGTGCTTCATGTAAAGTACTGACCACAGTGCCTGGTACATAGTCAGTGCTAAAGAAACAGGAGTTACTCTTTACCATTTTCATTAGGGTCTAATGATACTCAAACCTTGTTGAATAATGGACCACTCTTGACAGTCTTGAATGCTTGGATCCTCTTCCTTTGCCAGCAGTGTTGGTCTGATTAAAATGCTCTTGAAAGCCACACATGGGTCAGCAAACCCTAAGTGAGAGAACTCTGATGTAATGCTCACAGAAGAGATGTGATATACTGGCCCAATTTCTTATCAGAATTGGCTACCACTTACGAGTAGCTCTGTATTCAAGTTGGCAGATTTTTGATGGTGGGCTTTTCAGTTTTTTTTAGGGGGGTAAGATCTGCTTTAGTTCTCCTGATATTGGATATGCCCACTGATATAAATACACGCACACACACACAGAGGCACACACAAACACAGGCATACACACAGACACACACACACTGCTTAGTCATTTAGTTTTCTTTTTAACAAGTTTTATTTCACAAATTTGCCTCTGTCATTTTCTCTTGTTGATAATCTCAAGGGTCACCATAATGAGTCATTTGTTAAACTAATTTGTGTTTCCACAGTCCACTGTGGCCCTCTGTGCTGAGCTCAGGCCAGTCAATGGCACCTTTGTCTGGCTGATTAAAATGTAACTTTGCATGCCAAAAAAAGGCACTCCTTTGGCTTAAAAGTCATCTTTCTTTGTTTTAAATGTTTACATTTTGGTATTTCATTAAAAAAAAAAAACTGTTTGATGACATAAATCCTTCAATGGTTTATCTCTCATAGAATAAAAACTAAAATCCTCAAAATATCCTATAAGGCCTTAGTGATCACTGTTTCCCCTCTGCCCCTTGCTCACAGCCACACTGGCTTCCTTCTATTCTGTGCACATCAACCTCAGGGCCTTTGCACTTACTATTTTCAGGCACAGCAGCTTCTTCCACAAGTTCTCTGTGTGATTGTCTCCTTCACACTCTTCTGGTCCCCTTATCAGTTCTTCTGTGACCACCTTATATTTAAGTGCAAATTATTCCCATTCCCACATGTCTACCCTTTCTTTCTTATCCTGAAATGTTTTCTCTGGAGCACTTATCATCTCTGCTCTGTTTTGGTCATGACCGACTACATGAACAGCATCAGGCATGTAGTAGGTGTGCAATAAAACCTGGTGAACTAAATGAATGACTGGAGATGACAATTGTAGGAAACAGGGAGATGAAGCAGTTCTCGTTTTTTTTCTCTTTAGCAGAGTCACCTGATATGAAAAAGGAGCAAGACCACCCGACAAAGCCCCACACCAAAAAGCACAGTAAGTTGGCTGGCTTTCGCTGCCTCCTGGCCGTTCTTTTCCTTCAAGTAGAGGGTTGCTGGAGGCTACCAGTTTTAAGGCAGACACTGCCTCTTCCTGCTGCCTGCATTTCTTCACCTCAGACTGGGTGGGGTGTGCAAAGAGAGGCATCACTTGCTGGCCAAGCAACCCCTCTGCAGTGGTTCCTCAAAGTAGAGTTTCAAAGGATATTTCCTCCTCATTCTGTTCTGTTTGTTCTAACACTGAGACCTCTGTGAATGGGAACTTCTTACAGGCCTGTGGTGGGCTACCTCCCTTTCTCCAGAAAAAAAAAAAAAGGTGGGGTGAGGAGAAAGGTGGGAAGAAAGAGCTGAGGTATATTCTTTTTTTCTTTTGCTGAATGTTGGCTTCTTTCTTTTGTCGGGTTACTGTTCCAAGAAATATTGTTTATTCTTAAGCGTCAGCAGTGCTTTTGTGGGGCTATATTTCCCCCATAATAAAATCTTATGAAAGTGTATGAGATATCAGAGACATGGAGTTGGTGGGGAAAAGAGATCAAGGTGGTATAATCTGGAAATTGTAGTGGTTGGACATCTTTGCTATCTGCTACTCCATGTCATCCTGAAGGACTGAAGGAACACAGCCTCACTAACTGGGGCCTGGGGAGGGAGTTGTGTGTCACAAATCCAACGGGGATAGGATTGAATTTGGTTGCTAATGTCATTACAGTTGCTGTTTTACTTTCAGATTGACTCCCTAAACCCCCGTGAGACCCCACCGCAATATATTCTAGGCCTAAGAGTTCTAGAACCCTGTGCATTTGGCTGACACACCATTGTTGGGTTGCAGCTGTCGAGTTGGTTGAGATCCTATTAATAAACAAAAGTGGTTGAGCATCGTTCTCCTGGGAAGTAACAAGTTGAAATGAGTCCCCAGCAGTCTGTCAACCATATTTTGAAGATACTCCGACTAGCCTAGGTGATCTAGGACTGATTTTTCAAATTTGTTTTTTTCTTAAAATTTATTTACAATGTTGTGTTAATTTCTGCTGTACAGCAAGGTGATTCAGTTATACATATACATATATATATGTATACACACACATTCTTTTTCATTATTTTATTTTTTACTGGACGATATTGCTTTATAATATTGTGGTTGTCTCTGCTGTACATCAACAGGAATCAGTCATACCTATCTCTCTCTATATATATATATATCCCCTCCCTCTGCATCCTTTTTAAAAATATTTTTTCCATTGTGGTTTTTTTAAATAGGATATCTAGTATAGTTCCCTGTGCCATACAGTAGGACCTTGTTGTTTATTCATTTTATCTATAACAGCTTACATCTGCTAACCCCAGCCTCCCACTTCATCCATCCCCTAACCCCTTCCCCTTGACAACCAGAGATCTGTTCTCTAGGTAAGACCTATTCTTTTGTCTTGGCTTTGCCACTAATTTGCTTGTGTGACTTGGATCAAGTCAGTTAACTTCTCCATGCTTCAGCTTTCTGATTTGTAAAATTTAAAAATTGTGCTAGCTCATTCTTAAATACTCAGTCCTGGAGATGCTGTGATGTGGTATCATAGGTGGGTAGCAAGGTATTGAGTATTTCTTACTTGATGGAAGATGTTTCAACTCTAGGCTTCCTCCAGCTGTTCTTTGCTGTGACTTAAGCTGTGAATAAACTCTTCTTTTCCACTTGGCCTCAGATCCGCGAGGGACTCACTTATGGGAATTCATCCGCGACATCCTGCTAAACCCAGACAAGAATCCAGGGTTAATCAAGTGGGAAGACCGGTCCGAGGGCATCTTCAGGTTCTTGAAATCAGAGGCTGTGGCTCAGCTATGGGGGAAAAAGAAAAACAACAGCAGCATGACCTACGAAAAACTCAGCCGAGCCATGAGGTTAGGAGTTTCTTGTCTCCAAACATGATAAGACCACATGACCACTTATTCCCCCAGCCGTCTTAATTAGACCTGGCCCCTTATGCAGTGCCTTTTGTTACAGATATTACTACAAAAGAGAAATTCTGGAACGTGTGGATGGACGAAGACTGGTATATAAATTTGGCAAGAATGCACGTGGATGGAGGGAAAATGAAAACTGAAGCTGCTGACACCTTTGAACACAAAGCTAAACACCCCCCCCAAACGATAACCAACCATGAAGTTCCCGGACGTAAATATTTCAAAGACTACTTGTTTTCTGATATTTATGTACCACAAGGGGGAAAAAAATACATCTACTTCTAACAGGAAGCAGGAACATGACAGTTGATAAAATTATTTTGTTACTTTTGAAGTATGTCCTATATGGGGAACAAACGTACACAGTTTTCTGTGAAATATGACGCTGTGTCTGGTTGTGATTTTGACTCTATTGTGAAGTTCTTTTCTGCTGCAAGAAGGGCAGAGTCTTGTGCTTCTTGTTAAGAGAAAGAAAAATAATCAGAGGGCATTAAATGTTTTTATATGCAAAATGATTTAGGAAAAGGTGACGTGTCCTCCACACGTAAGCACTCACGTGGCCTCCTCAAGTGAGGTGGACGTGGTCGCCAGGATGAACTTCAGGGTCTCAGATTGATGGGATGAACCAGAAGGATGCTTGGGATGTTTACCTTGACCTTCAGGAGTGAGTGAGTGGAGACTGAGGACTTCCACAGTCCAGGGTGGACTGTAATCACTGCATAATCACATAAATTTCCTGTTTAAATCAGAGAAGAATAATGGTGCAGGGGGCTTTATACTCATTCAGGAATGATTTACCTGGTGTGAAGTCTATCTTCCCTTCTCCTCCTTGACTCACTGGTGAAAAACTTCAATTGCCACCTCTGCTTACTTTTGGTTATTTAAGAGAAGGTCTGTCCTTGGTTGTTTTATATTAATTGCTTAAAAAATAAGTGGGAAGAGGAGATGATGAGTTTTCTCTTGTATTCCCATTGTCTGTGGTTTCAAAATTGGCACAATTGACATTTTTGGCTGAATTCTTCTTCGTTGTGTGTTATTCGGGCTGCAGTGTGTGTTTTGAGATGTTTAGCATATCCATGACCTCTACCTACTCTATGCCAATAGCACTGTGGTCGTCAAAGTTGTCACAACCAAAAATGTCTCTAGACATTGCCAAATGTCCCCCAGGTTGGGTAGGCGGGGGGATCGCCCTTGACTGAGAACCACTGGTTTAGCTAGTCAAGATGAAGATGGTGATTTACTCTCAGAAGAACAGCAGCACAAATCCCTGCAGTAAAAGACTTTAAAGTCAACCTGTTTTTCATTTTTAAAAAGTTGGGACAAAGGGTTGAAATTGCTAGAGGGACTTCTTTTCAGAACCCCAGAGGAGAGCTAGAGTCAGATAACTTAAACAAGAGCTAACAATACAACACATTTTCAGTAGAATGACAAAACGGAAAAAATGATATTCTGGAAGGAAACACAGAGGAGAGAGAGGGAGACAGACAGACAGAGAGGGGTTAGTGCCAGGGAGATACATTCGTAGATATTGCTGCTTATAATTTTTCCTCTTTTGGATAACCTTCCTGTCTCATTTTAACTCATTCCAAAGTGAATGCTGTCTTGCCTAGATTTGGATCTAGGGGAATGTTCAAACAAACAAACAAACAAACAAAAAGACTAAAGAAAGGAAGGAGAGGAGAGGAAAACAGAAACCTCAGTTCAGGAGCTGTGGTCAGGAAGGAGGTAGCGACTTTCCTCAGTATCTGTGCTTTGACAATGCTGAGTAGCACTTCTGGAGGTGACCAAGCCAGGCAGGAAGAAAAACAACTCAGCTGTACCTTCAGAAGGTCGTTCATCTCACGAAGCTGTGCTCCAAGGTCACTGGCCATCGTGGCTCTCATTAGAAGGGTGATTGAGCAGCACAAATCTGAGACATTCCCACGAGAAAGACAAGTCCTGCTCTCCAAGCAAGGCTATAGAACTGAGGCTTTCCCAGCAGTTGACCATACTTTCCACAGAAGAGACTAAGCTTCCAGATATTTGAATTAATGTCAACATGTGAATGTTTGCGTGTCTGCGTGTAGTTATTAAGAGACACCTGCTAATTTGCTCTCTGCTGTCCTCTGGCTTGGCCTGTTCATCATCTAAGCTGCCTGGATCATTCTCTGAGCTCTCCCTTCTTCAAAACTGTCAGTTTCTTTCTCATGTTCCTCCAAATTGGTCTTGGCTCATTCTTCACCCTCTCTGTTGAAGAGCAACCCCTGCTAGGTAGTGAGTCTAGGGTGTACTGACTGGAACACTGCAGACAATTAGCAGATAGTGTTATTTGTTGAAAGTGATGGTTTCTTGGCACCTGGTTCCTACTTAAATAGGTTGGCGTATTAAGTTCTCAGTATATCTCTGTATTGTCTTGGCTTGAGTTTGATGCATTTTCTATGTGCTATTTGTGACTTGGAGAACTCAAGGTAATTGAGCCATGCCAACTTGGGGTGTGAATAGAATCTTTCCCACTCCAATGCAAGGGAGAGCAAAATCTCAGCCACAAGCTAGCAGCAGGTGAAGCCCCCTTCTTTTGGCAACTCACAGCTTCTCACTTGAGAAGCTCTCACCTGAGCCAACACTCCTATGATCACTACAAATGGCCTCCTTAAACACCTCTTACACTAAAGGCTTGGCCTCTTATTTTATTTTTGCATGGGAACCCGAGGAAGGAAATGTATTGCTAAGACTTTACTAGATTCAGATCATCTGGAGCCTCTGGATAACTGACTTGATGAAACAAGCAAAGCTCTGACCCCCAGCGACATGCCTGTAACTTCTGGAAGTTGTTTTCAGAGCAGCACAGACCAGGGCAGTGAGTTTTTCTTTGAAATGTGCTTGTTCTTTTTCAAACTCTTCTCTCGCTAGACTGTAAGCTCTCTGAGGACAGGGATGATATCTTAGCAATACTGTCTTTTCAATACCTACATGAGATAGGTCTTTAGTAAATTATATGATGAGTTAGTGAATAAATGTCTTCTGGAAGACTCCTCAGATTGGGAGCCCATATCCGTAATCGTGATGTAAATTGTTTCTTTACTGGACAAAGAGCACAACAGCCAAAACTTCAAGGCTTCACTATCTGTCAGATGAACATTTTACTGTGAGGTTCTTTACTTTGCCTTCCTACCTGCGCTGAAATAAAACCCAAACAGGTTATTTGGTTCTGCAAACCAACCTATGTAGTGTGAGAATTTTGTCACCTCACTGGGAACTGTGAGAATTACCTGGTATATGAGAAGCCAGTTATGAACCTTGAACCTGTCTTAAACGATGAAGATTATGAATGTTTATACGATGTAAATTTCTATTTAAATGTAAAGCAGTTCTAAGTTTTAGTATCTTGGGGTTGGTTTGTATTTTTTTTTTTTCTTTTTGAAAAATATTGAGGGATCTTTTGACAAGATTAGTCATGCATGTTAGATTTTAGTTTTGCAAGTGTGTTGTTTTTCAAATGTATAAAATATGGGAGAAGTTAAAATAGTAAGAGAAAAAGGCAGTTATATTATTCTTCTATAGTTAAAAAAAAAGTTTGTTGAGTGCCTACCTGTGTGCACAGCACGGAACCATCTTTGGGAGGAGTTTATCTAACTATATGGGGTGTAAGAGTAACTCCATAGGAGCCCATGGAATGGCTACTTCCTGTGTATGTGAGCTGAATTAGCCTCAGCATTGCTTCTCGAGATTCCATTTCTGGAATAAGAGAGAGAACATTGAATAAAAACGTGTTGAGACTGGGTGTCACAAACCACTGAAATGTGTAAGCCTTCATGAGTTTAGCTTAATTGGGATTAATCTTTCTGTAACTGTCTGCCTAATTCTTGCTTTTCTTCCCATCTGGCTTCGGGGTTGACATTTTTTGGGGAAACAACCCTACTGCTGCTATTTTTTTAACAATCAGAAACCTTGCCCTTGAAACTGTGTTCAATTCAAACTGAGTATTTCTGTTTTATGAAAGAATTATTTTTTTCAAAATACAGTTTTTTTTGTTTGTTTGTTTGATGGGTCCCAGAAAACACTAATAAAAACTACAGAGACCAGCCTGTAACTGTGTGTTTCATGCTTCAACAAGCCATCCAAAACTGGGCTTAGAGGAACGCACTTACTCTGTAGCAACACAACGTAGGCAGTTTCTGCATGTGTTTACTCAATAATCATTTACTGAGCATCTACGCCTACGTGCCAGACATTATCCTAGGCACTGAATTATGGCAGAGAATGAAAGAGACAAAAAAATTCTGCTCTTGTGACATTTATGTTCTGCTGGATGGAAATAGGAAACAAAATATTGACAAACACAACATGGCATATCAGATGTGTAGTCAAGAGATGTGGAGCAAGGAAGAGTATGCTGGAGTATGTGGGGTGATTGCAAGTTGTGGCAGGGTTAAGAAAGATGGAAGGAAATGAACCGTGGAGATAGCGAGCAGATGGTACCCTATTGGCGGCATCGTAAATGCAAAGCTCCTGAGGTTCTTGACACCTGTTCCTGAAATGTCCAAAGAAAAGGAGGGTAGTCTGTTTGCAAGATAGACTCAGCAATAGTAGGAAATAATGTTAGAGAGCTTGGAGGCCATGCTGAAGGCGCTGGTTTGAGTGAGATGGGGAGCCAGAGAGGAATGCCATGCTCCATTGCTGGTTTGAAAGGATCCTTCTAGCTGTTCTGTTAAGAAAAAATTGCAGGAAGCCATTCAATGCTGAGTGTACATTCTTAGTGAAGGATGAACAAAGGGAGGCAGAAAAGACCACTGTTACATCCAGCTTTCTAACACCACACTTAAAAATATTTCCAGGCAGGACATGCGTTCTACCAGTTCATGGCATATTTCCCCTGGGGGTGCGGAGTCTTCAGTCCTTCAGTCACTTAAGTTCATAAGTCACAATGAAAATAACTTGGGGAAGAACCAGTTGACCCCAGGAACTGGGATGTGTTCTTTGTATACATGATTGCATTTAACCTACATGCAACCTGTTATATATAAATATTGTCTCCAATTTTCAATTGAAGGAAATGACGGTCAGAAAGGTTAAATGACTTTCTTAGGGTCACACAGTCAGTAGTAATTGGTAGAACTGGCATTGTTCACCCAGCTCTCTTTTTCCGAACGTCCACATTCTTTTTTTTTGGCTGCACCAGGCAACTTGCAGGACCTTAGTTCCCTGACCAGGGACTTAACAGGGGCTGTGGCAGTGAAAGCACCGAGTCCTTACCCCTGGACCACAAGGGAATTCCCTCAAAGTCCATACTTATAACCCTAACATTTCTCTAGTGAGTCAGAACACTGATGTTTTCCACACACACACACATACATAGAGTTTCATGGTTAAAGACATTGAAGAAATAGTACTGAGTCAAATGATGTATTACAGAGTAATTTACTGTAGGATTTTCTAGAATCTTTGTGTTGTGTGCATTGTGAATCTGTAAGAGAGATAAACAAGTGTTCCCAATTCTCCAAGCCTATTTGACAATGTAACTTTTTCATCAAAGAAAACTTCATGGAATCAGCACCCTTTGGAACACTGTCAGGGAAATGATCTTTTGAGTTTACCTCTCTGAGCTACAAGAAGCAGTATTGTCCTTTTCAGGACAAATTAGTACACTGTTAATATTCAAGCACATCAAACTCAGCCCACTTAATATAAATTCCATTTTTTTCCAAGGAGGAGAAATTCCCTCATTGCCTTGGAAATTATTTGCACTGACACATTTCTCAGAAATCGTGAAGAGCTCGCAGAGTACCTTCTCTCTGGGAAACAGGAACTCTCCTGAATTTTAACTCTTTAGAAATATCTGTCTGCCCAAAACCATAGGTCCTAGCCGTATGTGGTGATTAACATTTAAGTTAATTAAAATTATATAAATGAAAATGTAGCTTGTTCATTGAACTACCATATGTGTAGTCACATATGGTTAAAGATTTCTCTATTGGATAAACAGATATAGAACATTTTTATAATCAAAGAAAGTCCCAATGGACAGCACTGCTCTAGAATCTGACTTGGAGGATGGGGTAAGTGTGGAAAGGGAAAAGGGTGGTGAGCAAAAATAATCAACAGTGAAATAAGATCCACTAAGCCTTGGAAACCAGAGGTGACCCTGAATTCTAGAGAACAAAAAATTAATAAAGATCCAAAGCAAATATCTCTGTGTTTGCTGGAATGGTGACAGTTATCTACAAGTGCAAACAAGTTCCATGCTGTCAGTGGAGTCTTGGAGTGGGAGGAATTGAGTATGCTTATCTCCAAATCCCACAAATACTTTACAGTTCAGTTCAGTTCAGTTCAGTCGCTCAGTTGCGACCCCACGAACTGCAGCATGCCGGGCCTCCCTGTCCATCACCAACTCCCGGAGTCCACCCAAAATCACGTCCATCAAGTTGATGGCATACAACCATTTCATCCTCTGTTGTCCCCTTCTCCTCCTGCCCTCAATCGTTCCCAGCATCGGGATCATTTCAAATGAGTCAGCTCTTTGCATCAAGTGGCCAAAGTATTGGAGTTGTAGCTTCAACATCAGTCCTTCCAATGAACACCCAGGACTGATTTCCTTTAGGATGGACTGGTTGGATCTCCTTGCAGTCCAAGGGATTCTCAACAGTCTTCTCCAACACCACAGTTCAAAAGCATCAATTCTTTGGTGTTCAGCTTTCTTTATAGTCCAACTCTCAAATCCATACATGACCACTGGAAAAACCATAGCCTTGACTAGATGGACCTTTGTTGGCAAAGTAATGTCTCTGCTTTTTAATATGCTGTCTAGATTGGTCATACCTTTCCTTCCAAGGAGTAAGCCTCTTTTAATTTCAATCACCATCTGCAGTGATTTTGGAGCTCCAAAAAATAATGTGAATGTTCCAAGAATGTGGCTCTCTGGTTGAAAATTTTGATACTGAGGAGATATTACTGAAATGGGAAGGGAAATGAAATGTCCAAAATAGGAATAGCTGGTGTTGCCCACTGTCAGCTGTAAATGCCATGAATACCATTTTCTTCCTACTTTTCAAGACCAATTTCTTGAGTGAGTAGTTGACCAACGGTGGTGGTGGTTTAGTCACTAAGTTGTGACCCCATGGACTGTAGCCTGCCAGGCTCCTCTGTCCATAGGATTTCCCAGACAAGAATACTACAGTGGGTTGCCATTTCCTTCTCCAGGGGATCTTCCTGATCCAGGGATTGAACCTTTGTTTCTTGCCTTAGCAGGAGGATTCTTAACTGTTGAACCACTAGGGAAGCCCAGTTGACCTATAGACTCTATTTCCTTATGTCTCAATTCTCTTCTGTTAACCCATAATCTGGCCTCTGTTCATATCGTCACTGCAAATGCCCCCTGAAGGTCATAGTCAAACTCATCCATAGCTCTAGGACTTGGTTTCGGTTGTTCCCTTCACCTAAAATGCACTTTTGATGGCCTTGTGGTTGGTCGATTCCTAAAGCCACCTTTGTTAATCACTTGAGCTTCAGCTCCTCACCCATCTTCTCCATGACTTGCTATTGTACTATCCTCATTTTATCTTCTTTTTAGAACTATCACTGCTTGAAACTACATTTTTAGGATATTAGGTTACTCTTACAGTATTTATATTCCCTGCTAGAATGGAAGCTTCAAGAGGCCAGGTATCTTGTCCACCACATTCACCAACATATTCCTGGCGTGAGGATGTGTCTAACATATGTATCTGACTCAATGAATATTTGTTGAGTCAATGAAGGACTTTTTTTGTTTTCAAATTCCAAGACCTTTCTCTTGACTTCATGATTTTTGACGTTGCTGACCTCCCTCTCTACTTTGGAGAAGATCCATTTCCTTTGCTGCAACAGCTTTCTTCTGCTTTCCTCATTCTTCAGTTCCTACTCTTCCCATTCTTCTAATGACATGTGTTCCCCAAGATAAAATCCTTAGCCCTTACCCTCATCTCTTTACATTCTCACCCTCAAAGCTTAGGCTCTTGAAAGCTCAGTTTAGAGACTGTGATGATATGAGGGATGAACAGGCCAATTTCTTTCTGGTCCTGGCTTCAACTCTAACTGGCTGGAGACTGCGGTCATGTCATTTGACTTCTCCATTCCTTAGTTTCTTAGTCTCCTAAATGGAAATACACACTTAATTCCCAGCAGTGTTGTGGGAATGGAGTGGACAGAATCTAATATTTATGGAGGCATAAATATACAGAGAGGCACTGTGCTAAACACTTTGCATTTGTTTATTTGTTTCTTTAAATCTTTGTCCATGAGGTAGATTCACTGTTATTTCCATCTTGTAGTTGAGGAAACTGAGGCTCAGAGAGGCAAAGAATCTCACCTGACTTATCCCTGCTGGTGTGTGGCAGAGCTGAGATTTGAACCTCTGCCTGAGTGGTGAAGAACCCACCTGCTAATGCAGGCAGATGTAAGAGATGCCAGTTTGATCCCTGGGTCAGAAAGATCCCCTGGAGTAGGAAATGGCAATCCACTCTAGTTTTCTTGCCTGGAGAATCCCATGGACAGAAGAACCTGGCATGCTGCAGTTCATAGGGTCGTGAAGAGTGGGACACAGCTGAAGCCGCTTAGCTTGCACGCACACACTGGCTGAGTCCAGAGTTAGTGTCTCAATCCTGACGCTCTATTGTCTATCTTGGAGAGCGATATGAAAAGGATGAACCATTAAACAATGTAAAAGAATTATTACTAAATTTGTGACAACTCTAGGAGAGGTGTTTAAGGTCCTTAGTCTGGGAACCCAATGATCTCTAACCAGCACGGTTGTTTTCAAGCCGGTTTACCTTGTGTTAAAGTCATACTTGATCATCCCTAGCCAGAGATGATGATTCAGAGAGTATTCAGTGTCTGATCTGACTTAATATCTCAGTCCCAGAGATGCTTGGAGCTGGAAGATCGTTTGGTTTAAACTGCCATCAGAAACCCCAGGGGAAGAAACAGCAACCCACTGCAGTATTCTTGCCTAGAAAATCTCATGGAAAAAGGAGCCTGGCAGGCTACAGTCCATGGGGTTGCAAAGTATTGGACATGACAGAGCAACTGAGCGTGCAAGCACACACACCATAATAAAAGTGAAGAGAACTTAATATACAGACCCAAGGTGGTCACCCAGACTCTTAACTAAGAGCAGAAGCCAGTTTTCTAGTTTTTCTGTTCACGAATCTTTTCACGCAAATGTGAGCTTTCCTGATTGTGGATTCCACCATCCTCCGCAACCTGGAGATATCCTTTACAAAGCTTTTTTTCTCCTGACCCTCATGGTGATGCTGACCCTTTGAATCTTATACTGGTTCTTCAACATCACCGCCCCTCTGGGTCCCAGATGGTTCAGTAGGACAAACTGCACGTCTAGGATGTCAGTAGAAGAGCAGATATGGAACCAGAGGAACCAAGTCAGAGCTGCTAAAATGGGATGAATGCAGAGATCCCTAGCACTGGGAAGGAAGGAATACAAGAGATTATGAAATCTGGTAAAAAATTCCATTAATCACCAGCTCTGACGTTGCACCTTGGCATCACTGTGTGTGTGTGTGCGCTGAGGCACGTGTGGGCACGTATATGAGCCTACCCTCCTCTCTCCCACTCTGTGTATCGCTTTCAGAGTCCCTGTTTCTTTCCCATACCTTCCCTTCCTCTTGCTCACCAATCCTTTTCAGACTCCTTCCCTCTCCAAACCTGTCTTTCCAGGTTGCTGAAAGATGGAGAGCCGACAAGAGGACAGTTCCAGTCCAGGGCCCGGAATGGTGCCATCTCTCTGAAAGCCTCAGTGGTGACAATAACAAATGGTATTTACCTAAGAGTTATTAACACATCAACTGTTCTCCCTTTGACTATTTAGTCTTGTCATTCAGCACTAATGGACTTTTCCAATGGCAAACAGAGAGACAAAAAGGAAAACAAACAGAGTATTCACACTTGATAGAGCCGGTGATCCCTGCTGAAGCTGTGAGAACAGAGGCGATCTCTTCATTTTGACCGGAGGACATGCCTCATCTGAGTAGGGAGGGAGACACAGGATTCCGGGCTTGTGCTGGACTCTCCACTGAGGTGTCCTGTGAGAGGGAAAACAAGAAGTAAAGAATGTGGCTATGTGGTACTGGGGGGAAAGGGCTTCCCACAGTCAACAATTTTCAGCTCCATATGGATCTCCATGGCAGCCCAGGTGCCATGCACTGCCCGAGAGGCCGCCACAGTCTTGCTGCCCAAGACACAGTACAAGGCAAGGGCAAAGGACTGGTCCAAGCTCACACAGCACGTTCGTGTATGAGCCCACTTGACTTCCCGTTCTACCCGCTGCTCTGCATCCACCACTGATGTTCATTCTTTCTTGGGAAAGGAGATATCTTTAAGTCACTGAGACTAGAAAACAGGCTAGTAGAACAAAAAATACAGGCTTCTGAATGGGAACAATCCAAATCTCATACCTTCACTGACCAGCTGGGTGACCTCGGCGACCGATGACTTAACCTCTAAACCTCAGCTTCCTCATGAAGAAGCAGGTGTTCTAAGCTGGTGCTTATACTTTCTGGGGGAGACAGCCAATTAACCAGCATATTACCTGGCAAAGCAATCCATAATAGGAACTTGCAGGAAGATGGGACCTGGGTTCCAGGCATGGCTCCATTACTAACTAGCCATGGGCCTTTAGGCAAGTTTCTTAAAAGCTCTTGCTTTGGTTTCTTCATTTGTAAGTCAACAAGTTGGACTAGATCATGTCTGAGTTTGTCTCAAATAGAAAGTTTCAAGAATTTGTGAAAGTAAGTTTGAATGTAGGTGAAATATATTTAAGTGTTTATGATTGTGCCCTGGGAAGCATTGGTGAGCTAAGGTAAATGTGAAATTATCTCTGATGGTTTTGTCAGGCTGTGAAAGTGGGAGGGGAGTCGAGACAAAAGCCGCAGAGCCTGGATCCTTGGACATATGTGGTCAACTCCAGGGAAAGCTGCCCTTCAGGATCTAAGAAGTATATCTCCACCTGGGAAAGCAGCTCCTGGGAATATGACTCAAGGATAACAGAGAGGGCTGATATTTATGGAGTGCTTACTCTGATAGGGAGAGTACCATGCACTTTACTTATATGATCTCATTTAACTCTATGAAGTAGGTAAATAGCATTGTTACCATCTTTCCCTTGGGAGGAGGAAATGGAGACTTAGTATGATTAAACAATTCGCCTGGGTAGCAGAATTGGGACTTGAATGCAGCTCCCAAGCAATGACATTTCTATTGCATGAACCCTTAAGCTGCTAGAGGAAGAATGTCCCAAAATTTAAACAGCTGAGCAAAGTCCCTTCTTTTGTTGAGTAGGCTTTCTTAGAAACAGGAAGCCAAATTTTGCCAAAAAAGCAAAAATAAACAGCTTCCTGGGGCACTGAGTATAATTTGAAACTCAAAACTCATGATAGATATCATCTTTTCTTGAAGTTGATTGGTCCCTGTAATGCTAACGGTAGAAAATTCTGAAAGAGATGGGAATACCAGATCACCTGACCTGCCTCTTGAGAAAACTGTATGCAGGTCANGCAGGAGGAGAAGGGGATGACAGAGGATGAGATGGTTAAATGGAATCACTGACTCAATGAACATGAGTTTGGGTAAACTCCAGGAGTTGGTGATGGACAGGGAGGCCTGGTGTGCTGCAGTTCATGGGGTCGCAAAGAGTCGGACATGACTGAGCGACTGAACTGAACTCAATGCTAATGGTGGAACCACAGATTGGACTTCCAGGGAGCTTCTACCATCAGAAATGCATTGCATGTCTACAAATAGCATTGGTCTCAGAGAGTGTGTATATGACGTGTGCGTGCTGCAGAGTAAGGGATATGGATGATGAAGAAGAAAGAAGTAATTTCTGGTCCTGACAGTCAGGAAAGTCCTCACAGAACAGTGGGATTTAAATTATATCTGATCACTATTTGTAAAAAGAAGTATGGAAAAACATGAAGAAAAAAAAAGCCAACTCAAATCCTACCACTCCAAATAATCATGTACATATTTGGTGGGTGTCATTCCAGGCTTCTTGAATAGATGAAAGATAGATGAATTAAGGGTTGGGACCCGAGAGGTTGGAGGATTTTGGTGAAAGCGTGATTTCACACTGTAAAACCTTACATATAAACTTTATTAATGGATGAGCTATTCAGTAAAAAAAAAAGGTAGGTTATATAGATGGAATTTTTATATTATTTTTATAAATTTAGTTATTTTTTGGCTACACCAAGACAAATACTGAAAGGAATTCTTCAGGGACAAAAAAAATTATTTCAGTCTGGAAAGAGCTGAAAAGTCTAGTCCTTTGCTCTGTGTCTGGGAACACAAAACTCCTTGCTTTCAAGTAGTTTGGAGCCCAAAGATAATCCATGTAGTGACTCCACATTGCATAGAGTGAGCACTCAATAAAGGCAATGAAGAGTTGCAGGGTCACTATATTTTATCGATAATATTTACCTTTCTGGTCTCACTGGACAAAAATAGTAGGAAAATGCCTTTGTTCTGGTACATAAAGTCTTGGAATTCTACCCTGTCTAAGTTGGGAGGGTGATGGTCTGGTTCACTGCTTTGGTGTTTTTCCTGCTCTGCCAAGAACTAGAGGGGGGATTCCCAGGATTCAGGACTTCAAGCTACTGCACTGTCATCAGTTGCCACACTGGGACGAGTTTGGAAATGTTTCCTCTGTGTGTGTGTGCAGCTGTATATACACTGGGCTGTAAGATCTTCTGGGGCAGAGGCTAGTCATATTCCTTGTTCCATCTTGGTACCACACAGTTCTGGGCACGTGGTAAATGTTGAATGAAGACGAGGATGTGGATTTTAAACTTATTATTTATGTCTTTATTTGGCTGCACTGGGTTTTGGTGGTGGCACACTGGGTCTTCGATCTCTGTTGAGGCATGCTGGATTTTTAGTTGAGGCATTCTGGATCTCTCAGCTGCGGCATGCGAACTCTTGGGGCAGCACTCAGAATCTAGTTCCCTGACAAAGAATCGAACCTGGGTGCCCTGTGTTGGGAAGTCTTGGCCACTGGACCATTAGGGGAGTCTCAGGATGTGCATTTTTTTCAGGTTTTGTGATTATATATGCTTTTTTAAAGGTATATTTTCTTCATTCATTTTAACCCATAAAAATTTCTTCTTCTTTTCATGAAAAATAAAAGAAGCAAAACCTCAGATTGATGATCCAAGAGCTAACAGTCGTTTCCTTTCTTTTCTGTGTCTTTTACTGTTTGAGGCCATTTTCACCGATTATTCCATTTTCTCTCAATAACCTTCTCAGGTTGGGATCAGGGCTCTGTTTTCCATGGGACAAAACATGCTCGGAAGGATGATTTCCCTTGCTCAGATCAGACATAGGTTAAAGAAGAGAGATGGGACGAGAACCTATGTCTATCGGATTTCAAAGCCCCATGTACATTGCACTGCCCATATTGTCTCCATCCATGGACAGAGGGCATGGTCCTTTGTTCCCCAGATGCATGACCTCCTTTCTCACATTAAGAGGTGCATATGTCAGAGTTCCTTAGAGGAGGTGAGGCTCTGGCCCTTCCATTCATTTTCAACAGAGTGGTTTCACTTTTGTTGACTTCACACTTCAGACTTTCCTATAAAATTTCATTTGAGGAAAGTGGTCCAAAGCAAAATCAAACCAAATCAAACTGGAACAGACAAACCAGTCTACTGACCTTGAGATCAAGAAACCTCTAAAGTTTCTCCTATAAAAACCCAGTTCAGTTCTCTCCTTCTGAGCCACCAGTCTTCAGTCTCAGAGGCTCCTGCAATGCAGAGGAGGGAGCCAGCTGCCTGGTATTTGCTGCCCCCCTGCTGTGCTGTTTAGGGCTCAGCACAATTTCCCCTGGGAAAGAGGGAACTCTGGCAACATTACACTGAGACTATCCCGTGACTCACAACTTTCACTAGCTGACCTATGAGCTACTATGTCCTAATGGTTAAAAGCACAGGCTTTGGACTCAGATATATCGACTTTAAATCCTGATTTCTACTGATGGTCAGCTTTTTGCCTGTGACCAAGTTCCTTTATCCACTAAGCCTCAATATCCTCAATGGTAGTGTTAGTCACTCAGTCATGTCTGACTATTTGCAATCCCATAGACTGTAGCCCACAAGGCTCCTCTGTCCATGGAATTTTCCTGGCAAGAATACTGGAGTGGATTGCCATTCCCTTCTCCAGGGGATCTTCCCCAGGGATCATACCTGAGTCTCCCACATTGCAAGCAGATTCTTTACTGTCTGAGCCACCAGGAAAGTCCAGAGACTTTGATAATAAGCAATTTATAAAGTCACTGGAAAGATGAAAGGGGCCTGTATATAAAGTGCCCAAAGCTACCATTAATTGAACACTTACTATAGACCACTTGCTCCGGCCAGTGTTGTAGACAGGACCTTATTGCATCTTCACAACAACTTTGCGAAGGGACATGTTTGGCCGGTGACTGGCTACACAGGAAGCAGTCAGTAAGTGGCAGCTGTCAGTGTATGGTTGTTGCTGTTACAGTGAGAGGGTCCTGGGTCAGCAGTGCCAGGTGACTGCAGGGGGCACCCACATGTGACGCCGCTGGGCTGGACGCTCCCATGTGCTGCCTCTGCCTGGCTCACTGGCTGCCAAGGATGACGGCTGCACGGAACTAAGGGCTTTTTCAGTGAGCTCTGCCTGTCGGATTTTCTCCTCTCTCGGCCCTAAGAATGTGTGTTCCCCTCCTCAACTTCGGTTCTGACTAGGCCTCCATCAGTTGGCATTGATTGACAAGAGCAAAAAGAATTTTCAGAAAAATGCATTTGATTTTATTTTTGTAAGTAATTTTGTTTTACCTTAATTATTTTCCACATTGCATGGCATCTGGGATCGTAGTTCCCCAACCAGGGATCAAACCCAAACCCCTGCATTAAAAACGCAGAGTTTCAACTACTAGACCACCAGGGAAATTCCTTGATTTTAAAACAGGCAACTAACTAGACTCGAGTCCCAGTTCTCCCACTTTCCAGACAGAAAATGGAGGTCTGTCATTCATTCACCATTGATGTGGGAGACCTTTGGCAAATCACAGAATCTCTCCTAGCCTTTCCATACTTGAATACATTGGAAAGAGAATGGATAGGAATGAAACATTCACTGAGCGCTTCCTATACACCAGGAGATTCATGTAAACTCTCTGAATTATCTCAACACCCTGGAATTACTGCCACCAGCTTACAGATGACAAAACTGACACTCAGGGAAACTAAGAGACTCACGCAAGATCATACCATCATTAGGTGAGCGAAGCAGAACTTGAATGCAGGCTTTCTGAAACCAAGTCATATGTTTTCTCTGCCATACCAGCCAACAATCCCAAAGGCCATCCAAGAACCCCCGCTCTGGGTACACCAAAGACAATATCTCTTCTTCAGTCTTTTCATAGGGAAACATCTCTCTGCCAGCTACCCAAGACACCTGGGGACAGGTGCCTGCAGCCTTTCAGTGGAATTTCAAGAGCTGTCTTATCTCCACTTGCAGGCCACCTATCACTCTGCCTTTTGCAGGTAATTTGGAATAATATGAGCCTCTGGTTTTTTTCCTGAGTTTTTTTTTTTTTTTCTTCTCTGAATCTACAAGCTTGGAACAAATGTAGCTTTGGTCCCTGTGAACAAACAGTGACACAGCTCTATGACTCACTTACCAGTCATTTCCAGTGGCTTTCCACAGCATGGGCATGGCATGGCCCTGACCACCTGTTCTGACCTCCTGGGAAACTGGCTCCAGGACACGTCTGGGAAGACTAGTCTAATTCACGCATCAGGCAGAATGGGCTGTGCCATCATGGTAGAAGAGGTCTGAAGAGGTGAGGCACAAAGTCTCAGAGTGAGGGGAAATTTATAGCTTTGCTAGGAAGGGAAGAGGTCTTTTTTTTGGCTAGAAGAAATTGATCACTGGGCAACCAGTTGATTTAACATCTGCCAAGAGCCAGGTGCCTGGAATATAAAAAAGGATGAGTTCACAGGATCTTAGAGGTAAAACCAAGGTTGGAGTACAGTGCCTGACCAGCACAAATGGTAGAACATTCAATAGTAGGACTGCTTAGGAAAATCTGGAATCCTGCCAGAGGTTTACAATCATGAAACTCTGGTGGTAAGCCTATGGTCTTTTGGTAAAAGAAAATGAAGGTGTTGCAGTTGAAAGGTCCTTCTTCCCAAATCTCCTTTCCCAAAAATTGGCCTCCTAAAATTCCACCTTGATTTTTTTCTTGTCTTTAGCCTGAAGTTTTGATCAAATATGTTAATAGTTAATGTATAAATATCCTGGGGAGGAATAATACATGACACCAAAGATAGGCTTTACCAGTTTGTGCTATTTCAATTGATTAGAAGGAAAGAGCTGGACTCTTGTTTTAAGGATTGTAAACATCAGGTATTATTAGAACCCAGGGTGAGAATCACAGGAGGCTTTGTTTAATTAGCAATGTCCTCAGGCTAGCATAAGACATGGTAGGACCAATGCTTTGTAGCCACATTGAGGGTGCATTGGTTTCCTCATTCAATGGTGGTACCCAAGTATGAAAAAAGCACCTAGGAATAAATCTTAAAAGTAATCAAATATATTTTTCCCATTAAAATTAATTTTATAGAGAAATTAGGAAGCCAGGAAAATACAAAAAGAAAAAAAGAAAAAAGAAAAAACCATCCATAGTCTTACCTTCCAAATGTGTATTATATATGTTAACACATATGTGAAAATTTTGATATATTTCTTTGCAGTATTTTTCCGATATATTACTTTAAAAAAATATAGTTGAGATTATAGTAATGTTATATCTTGCTTTTTCATTACATTTTACCATTAGCACATGCTATATTATTACCAACTTTTGGGGATTCCCTGGTGGCTCAGATGGTAAAAAGTTTGCCCAGCAATGCAGGAGACCCAAGTTCTATCCCTGGGTCAGGAAGATCCTCTGGAGAAGGCAACCTATTCCAGTATTCTTGCTGAAGAATTCTATGGACAGAAGAGCCTGGTTGGCTATAGTCCATGGTGTCACAAAGACTCAGACATGACTGAGCATGCTAACTCTGGGAGCACATTCTATATTCTTACAAACTTTTCATTCACCCTAAAATTTCTAATATATTTTAAGTATCAATGGCCTGTATGTACTAGTTCAGTTCAGTTCAGTTGCTTGTCATGTCTACTCTTTGCAACCCCATAAACTGCAGCACGCCAGGTTTCCCTGTCCATCACCAACTCCCAGAACTTGCTCAAATTCATGTCCATTGAGTTGGTGATGCCATCCAACTATCTCATCCTCTGTTGTCCCCTTCTCTTCCTGCCTTCAATCTTTCCCAGCATCAGGGTCTTTTCAAATGAGTCAGTTCTTTCCATGAGGTGACCGAAGTATTAGAGCTTCAGCTTCAGCATCAGTCCTTCCAATGAATATTCAGGGTTGATTTCCTTTAGGATTGACTGGTTGGATCTCCTTGCTGTCCAAGGGACTCTCAAGAGTCTTCTCCAACACCACAGTTCAAAAGCATCAATTCTTTGGCACTCAGCCTTCTTTATAGTCCAACTCTCACATCCATACATGACTACTGGAAAAACCATAGCCTTGACTAATAGATGGACCTTTGTTGATGAAGTAATGTCTCTGCTTTTTATGCTGTCTAGGTTTGTCATAGCTTGTCTTCCAAGGAGCAAGCACAATTTCATGGCTGCAGTCACCATCTGTAGTGATTTTGGAGCCCAAGAAAGTAAAATCTGTCACTATTTCCATTTTTTCCCCATCTATTTGCCATGAAGTGATGTGACTGGATGCCATGATCTTAGTTTTCTGAATGTTGAGCTTTAAGTCAGCTTTTTCACTCTCCTCTTTCATTTCCATCAGGAGGCTTTTTAGTTCCTCTTTGCTTTTTTACATAAGGTGGTGTCTTCTGCATATCTGAGGTTCTTGATATTTCTCCCAGCAATCTTGATTCCAGCTTGTGCTTCATCCAGCCCAGCATTTCTCATGATGTACTCTGCATATAAGTTAAATAAGTAGGGTGACAATACACAACCTTGATGTACTCCTTTCCCAATTTGTAACCATTCCATTGTTTCATTATGTTCTAGACACCATGCTAAACACTGTGTTTTCTTCTCGTTTAACCTCTACACAGACTTCTCAGTGGATCCTATTACTGTTTTCTTATTACAAATGCTGACACTGAGGCTTAGAGAGGTCAGTTCATGTGTTCACAGAAGCATAGCTAGAAGTAGAAGGGTTGGGACATACACCCCAGCTTTCCAGACTGCTGTATTGTTTTTTTTAAGGACTCATTATGTCATAGTTAAATTGACAGTGTTTTTCTTACTTAATGGTACATAAAATACTGGAGTATCTTACACTCAATTAACACAGATGAAATTAAGTAGTGTTATGCCAGAATTACTTATGATGCCTCTACAAATCTCTATGCCCTCGTCCAATCAGTTTTGAAAAACTATTTTTTCCTGCATGACCTCCCACTGTCAGCAAAAACCATTCTGAGTTCCTAAAGAATTGGTAGAGGTGTGCAATTTGTTAAATAATGCTTGCAATGCAGATGAGACAAATCACCAGAGGTTCCAGCCAGAACAACTCATGGGGAGAAACTGAGCTCTGCTCGTGGACCTGTGTTTCCAGCCACAATGCATCATCCCCTCCTTAGTGCTCATTCTTCCTCTTCTAATTTAATATAATTTTCATGAGTCTGTAATAGTCTGTCAAATGGGAACCATCATTGGCTTAGCTATTCTCCTATTTTGGGGGCGTTTTTGTTATTTCAACACTTTTACCATTTAAATAAGGTTGTTATTGTCATTTAGTCACTAAGTCCTGTCTAACTCTTTTCCAACCCACGGACTGCAGCATGCCAGGCTCCTGTGTCTTTCTCTGTCTCCTAGAGTTTGCTCACATTCGTGTCCATTGAGTTGATGATGCTATGTAACCATCTCATCCTCTGCTGCCTCCCTCTCCTTTTGCCTTGAATCTTTCCTATCATCAAGGTCTTTCCCAGTGATTCAGCTCTTCATAGTATGTGTCCAAAGTATTGGAGTTTCAACTTCAGCAACAGCCTTCCAATGAATATTCAGGGTTGATTTCCTTTAGGATTGTGAATGAAGCGAGTGAAGTGAAAATCACTCAGTTGTGTCCAGCTCTTTGTGACCCCACAGATTATAGCCCACCAAGCTCCTCTGTCCAAGGAATTCTCTAGGCAAGAATACTTAAGTGGGTAGCCATTCCCTTCTCTAGGGGATCTTCCCACCCAAGAGTTTGAACCTGGGTCTCCTGTACTCCCAGCAGATTTTTTAGTGTCTGAGCTTCCAAGGAAGCCCAGCAAATCTTTAAGATTATTCTTATTTAATTAAAGCAGGAAAAGTATTAAAAGATGATGGGGGAGAAATTCTAGAGATGGGAGAGAGAAGAGTGCAAAGGAAAGGTTCATTTTCTTTGTTGCTACTTTTTTCTTCTACAAAATCATAAAATCTAAAAACTTAGATAAATGTAAGTAATATACCGTTTATCGATACTGCAAGAGATAGATAGGCTCCCATTTCTGTCACTTATTATCCAAAGTGCTGATGAAGATGGCAGTACCCTAATGCATTTCCATCAGTTCCCACACGTGCATCTGTGATGTATTGCCTCAGGTAATTTGTGCTTAGATTTTTATTGAATAAACAGTTCCATTAATATACTTCTAGAAGAAGACACCTAGGATCTTTTGTCCATTAAAAAAAAAATGTTAGTCACTCAGTCAGCAAAGAATTTGCCTGCAGTGCAGGAGACCCAGGTTTGATCCCTGGGTTGGGAAGATCCTCTGGAGAAGGAAATGGCAACCCACTCCCATATCCTTGCCTGGAAAATCTCATGGACAGAGGAGCCTGGTGGGCTACAGTCCATGGGGTCGCAAAGAGTCGGGCACAACTGAAAGACTACCACTTACTTACACTCTTTCTTATGCTGTAATACATCCGATATGATGGCTTTTATTACGATCTGCCTGGCTTAAATAGGAGCACCTGTATAATGAGTATCTCTTCTTTGCCGGATGGTGCGTGAATTCCTTAATACATATACAATTTCTTTAATGTTTGTAGTATCGTTTTCCATATGAGAGTATGAGCATTTACAGGGCAAGTGCATTTTCAGTTGCAGAGTTAATCACACTCTTCAGTTTATGGGACGTAATTTTTAGTGGCCCCTCAAGGGTTTCTTTTTTACTTACTTATTTATTGTCTTTTTCTTTCATATCTACTTCCATGAACAACCATTCTATTCTATGTGTTTGTTGTGGTGGTCCACATTCACATTTTTTTTTAAATGTGTGTTCTTCAAATATATATTGTATGTGTACTATTTCAATTTTATGTAAATTATCTTTGATTATATAGTAGGGCTTCGCTGGTGTCTCAAATGGTGAAGAATTTGCCCACAATGTGGAACACCTGGGTTCGATACTTGGGTTGGGAAGATCCCCTGGAGAAGGAGATGGCAACTCACTTTAGTATCCTTGAGAAGTCCATGGACAGAGGCTACAGTCTATGGGACTGTAGAGTCAGACACAACTGAGTGACTAACACTATGTGTATTACTTCTATTTTATGTAAATTACGTTTGATTATATACCTCATTCAATTTTTTACTTTTTACATTAGGTATGAAAGCGAAGTGAAAGTGAAAGTCACTCAGTCATATGGGACTCTTTGTGACCCAATGGACTGTATAGTCCATAGAATTCTCCAGGCCAGAATACTGGAGTGGGTAGCTTTTCCCTGCTCCAGAGGATATTCCCAATCCAGGGATTGAACCCAGTTCTCCCACATTGGAGGCTGATTCTTTACCAGTGGAGCCACAAGGGAAGCCCAAGAATACTGAAGTGGGTAGCATAGGTATAATAGTGTTTTAAATTCTCTTCATATTCTACAGTTTAGTCTATTAATTTAATAGTTTTAGTTCCCACATTTAGGTTTTTCAGTTCAGTTCATCACTCAGTTGTGTCTGACTCTTTGTGACCCCATGGACTGCAGCACACCAGGCCTCCCTGTCCATCACCAACTCCCAGAGTTTACTCAAACTCATGTCCATTAAGTCGGTGATGCCATCCAACCATATCATCCTCTCGTCCTCTTCTCCTGCTTTCAATCTTTCCCAGCATCAGGGTCTTTCCCAATGAGTCAGTTCTTTGTGTTGAGGTGGCCAAAGTATTGGAGTTTCATCTTCAGCATCATTCCTTTCAAAGAAATTCCAGGGCCGATCTCCTTCAGAATGGACTGGTTGGATCTCCTTGCAGTCCAAGGGACTCTAAGGAGTCTTCTCCAACACCACAGTTCAAAAGCATCAATTCTTTGGCACTCAGCTTTCTTTATAGTCCAACTCTCACATCCATACATGACTACTGGAAAAACCATAGCTTTGATTAGATGGACCTTTGTTGGCAAAGTAATGTCTCTGCTTTTTAATATGCTGTTTAGGTTTGTCATAGCTTTTCTTCCAAGGAGCAAGTGTCTTTTAATTTCATGGCTGCAGTCACCATCTGCAGTGATTTGGGAGTCCCCCAAAATAAAGTCAGCCACTGTTTCCACTGTTTCCCCATCTATTTCCCATGAAGTGATGGGACCAGATGCCATAATCTTAGTTTTCTGAATGTTGAGGGTTTTTTTAAATTTTTATTTTTAGTTTGTTTTGCTTTACAATACTGTATTCGTTTTGCCATACATTGACATGAATCAGCCACGAGTGTATATGAGCTCCCAATCCGGACCCCCTCTCCCCACTCCCACCCCACANGTCAGCCACTGTTTCCACTGTTTCCCCATCTATTTCCCATGAAGTGATGGGACCAGATGCCATAATCTTAGTTTTCTGAATGTTGAGGGTTTTTTTAAATTTTTATTTTTAGTTTGTTTTGCTTTACAATACTGTATTCGTTTTGCCATACATTGACATGAATCAGCCACGAGTGTATATGAGCTCCCAATCCGGACCCCCTCTCCCCACTCCCACCCCACACCATCTCCCTGGATCATCCCCATGCTTCAGTCCCAAGCATCCTGCATCCTGTATCGAACCTAGACCGGCGATTCATTTCACTTATGATATCATACATTTTACAATGCCACTCTCCCAAATCATCCCACCCTCTCCCTCTCCCACAGAGTCCAAAAGGCTGTTCTATACATCTGTGTCTCTTTTGCTGTCTCGCATACAGGTTTAACATTACCATCTTTCTAAATTCCATATATATGTGTTAGTATACTGTATTGGTGTTTTTCTTTCTGGCTTACTTCACTCTGTATAATCAGCTCCAGTTTCATCCACCTCATTAGAACTGGTTCAAATGTATTCTTTTTAATGGCTGAGTAATACTCCATTGTGTATATGTACCACAGCTTTATTATCCATTCATCTGCTGTTGGACATGTAGGTTGCTTCCATGTCCTGGCTATTATAAATAGTGCTGCAATGAACATTGGGGTACACGTGTTTTCACTCTCTTCTTTCACTTTCATCAAGAGGCTCTTTAGTTCTTCACCTTCTGTCATAAGGGTAGTGTCATCTGCAGATCTGAGGTTTTCATCTGTCTAAAATCTACCCTTATTAATGGGGTTAGTAATCTAGCTTCAGTATTTTTTCCTATAATAGTCAGTTTTCTAGTTTCTCAATGTTATTTATTAAGCAAGTGTCTCAGTACATCTTTCAGACTATCTATCTATCTGTCTTTATATGACACTGCTTTCTTCTCTTCCACTGACTGTCTGTTTCTGTTGAATACCATACAGTTTCTATTATTGGTCTTCTAATGTGTCTTGAAATTAGTAATGTCTTATTTAGTTGTGAGCTAATGTAAGAGAATCCCAGGGACGGGGGAGCCTGGTGGGCTGCCGTCTATGGGGTCACACAGAGTTGGACATAATGAAGTGACTTAGTAGTAGTAGTAATGTAAGTGTTAAATGATAAAGTTCCTGAAAAACAATCTGACTGGAATTTTTATTGGGATTGCATTACTTTTACAGTCTTCTCCTGAAACCCAAGAAATTTTCTTTGGCTGTTGTGACCTCATGACTGTGAGCAATGAGCCGGATGTGGCACTAGGTGTTGGGGAAGAGCTGGTGATTCTAGAACACCTGGTGAAGCCAGCTCTTGAAGGCACTCCTCAGGCTCCTGGAAATCTTCACCGATAGAGATGACTCATGGTTTCGTGAAAAGCTGCTGATCTCATTAGTTTCAGAAATGATTTCAAGGCTGGGCAGGGCCTCTCAGGTAGAAGGGGTGCTGACTGGGTGTCTCAGAGCAACACCTCTCACCTCTCCTGAGATGGTGAAATAGCCAGAAACTGGTTCTCATCCAAACCCTGGAAACCACCATGGGTGAGGCCATTCTGCACATGCTATGACCTTTGTGAGGTTACCATCTGCATGGTCCAGAAAAATCCTTTTCCACCAAGCATTCCAGAAAACTGATGGAGAAAACAAATGTCTCCAACTGTGTCATCATTGTTACTATTTAAAAAATGTGTGTAGTATCACACATACACACATATGTACATATGTTATATCACACACATACATATATGTATGTGTGTGTATAGAGATACACACACACACACACATATATATATACTCACACACACATCCAAAATATTCAGGTTGGAGAAAAGCCTAATTATTTAATATTCAGGAAAAAAAAAAGAATTTCCTTCTTTGAACAACAATAAAAAGGAGAAATCCTAAAACAACAATAAGATAAATTCATATACTCAGAGAGAAGCACTGTCAACTCCTTGATTTTACTTTTCCTTCTGAATTTTTAAGCCATTGTGGAATATTTCAAATATAAAGAAGCGTATAGGGTTTTTTCTTTTAGAGAAATAAAGAATTACATTGACAGAAACAAATGGAATCCCATGGGTACCTACCCCCTATTCTATTAGCTTCTTTCTCTTCTGAAAGATAACCACTCTCCTTAATTCTCATGCTGAATTTAATACTTTTGCTCTCTATGTATCCATCTCTAAGCTGTAAGTAGAGAATTTTACACAATTTAAAATTTTATATAGATGGCTTTATGCTTTCTGTATCATTCTGTAATTGATAGCTTACATATATATATATTTATATATACATGCTACTCTCAGCTTCATTTAAAGTGCTGAATGATATTCCATATGTAAATGTATCACAGTTTATCCATCCTTCTGATAGATATTTAAACTATTTCCAAGTTTTTACTCCCATGTAAAAGCTGCAATAAGTATTCTTGCACATGTTTTCTTGCACTCATGTGTTAAAATTTCTCTAGAATGTTCTGTTGGAGAGCACAGATATCTTCTGTGTTCCCTGCTGCTGCTGCTAAGTCGCTTCAGTGGTGTCCAACTCTGTGCGACCCCGTAGACGGCAGCCCATTAGGCTCCCCCGTCCCTGGGATTCTCCAGGCAAGAACACTGGAGTGGGTTGCCATTTCCTTCTCCAATACATGAAAGTGAAGTTGCTCAGTCGTCTCCGACTCTGTGCGACCCCATGGACTGCAGCCTACCAGGCTCCTCTGCCCATGGGGTTTTCCAGGCAAGAGTACTGGAGTGGGGTGCCATTGCCTTCTCCGAGATGATGCCAAAATGTGTTTCTCAAGCAGTGGTACCAATTTACCATCCCACCAAGAGGCATGAATGTTACCATTGTTCCATGTTCTCATCAACACTTGGCATTGCCATAATTTTGAATTTTCATGAATGTGAGGGATGTGAAACTGTCTCATTTTTGTTATAATTTGCATTCCACAAATGTTAATGAGATTGAGCACATTTTCATACATTTATTATTATTCATTTTTCTTTCCTATGAATTGCCAGTTCATTTGAACATAACTTCGTTGCATTGATTATTTTTCTTATTGATTTGTAAGCATTTTAAGTAACATGCTGGATAGAAACCGTTCGTGGGTATAACTTTGTAAGTATCTATAATTACTGCAGATCGTGACTGCAGCCATGAAATTAAAAGATGCTTACTCCTTGGAAGGAAAGTTATGACCAACCTAGACAGCATATTGAAAAGCAGAGACATTACTTTGCCAACAAAGGTCCGTCTAGTCAAGGCTATGGTTTTTCCAGTGGTCATGTATGAATGTGAGAGTTGGACTGTGAAGAAAGCTGAGTGCCGAAGAATTGGTGCTTTTGAACTGTGGTGTTGGAGAAGACTCTTGAGAGTCTCTTGGACTGCAAGGAGCTCCAACCAGTCCATTCTAAAGGAGATCAGTCCTGGGTGTTCTTTGGAAGGAATAATGCTAAAGCTGAACCTCCAGTACTTTGGCCACCTCATGCAGAGAGTTGACTCATTGGAAAAGACTCTGATGCTGGGGAGGGATTGGGGGCAGGAGGAAAAGGGGACAACAGAGGATGAGATGGCTGGATGGCATCACCGACTCAGACGTGAGTTTGAGTGAACTTTGGGAGATGGTGATGGACAGGGAGGCCTGGTGTGCTGTGGTTCATGGGATCGCAAAGAGTCAGACACGACTGAGAGACTGAATGGAACTGAACTGAATGTATCTATAATCAGTACATGCTTTTTTTTTTAAAAAAAAAAAAGACTATTTTTGGAGCACTTTTAGGTTCACAGCAAAATTGAGAGGTCAGTACAGAGATTTCCCATATACTCCAGAGTGTTGCATTTGTTATACCTGATAAGCCTATACTGATGCATCATAATCACTCAAAGTCTATCATTTACCTTCACATTTACTCTTGGTGCTGTACATTCTATGGGTTTGGACAAACGTATAATAACATATATTCATGATATTCATTGTCATACAGAGCATTTTCACGCCCTTAAAAAATCTCTTGCTTGCCTATTCATTCCTCTCCCTCACTTTAATCGTGGCCAACTTTTTTTCAAAATTTTTTTAATTGGAGTATAATTGCTTCACAATGTTCTGTTAGTTTCTGCTGTATGATAATGTGGATCAGCTATATGTAGAGAAATTCCTGTTGCTCCATAGCCTCGTCAGCATCTGGTGTTGTCACTGTTCTGGGTGTTGGCCATTCCAATAGATACGTAGCGATATCTCATTGTTTTGATTTGCATTTCCCTAATGTCACATGCTTTATTGACTATGCCAAAGCCTCTGTGTGGATCACAATAAACTGTGGAAAATTCTGACAGAGATGGGAATACCAGATCACCTGACCTGCCTCTTGAGAAACCTGTATGCAGGTCAGGAAGTAACAGTTAGAACTGGACATGGAACAACAGACTGGTTCCAAATAGGAAAAGGAGTATGTCAAGGCTGTATATTGTCACCCTGCTTATTTAGCTTCTACGCAGAGTACATCATGAGAACCGGTGGACTAGATGAAGCACAAGCTGGAATCAAGATTGCCGGGAGAAATATCAATAACCTCAGATATGCAGATGACATCACCCTTATGGCAGAAAGTGAAGAGGAACTAAAGAGCCTCTTGATGAAAGTGAAAGAGGAGTGAAAATGTTGACTTAAAGCTCAACATCCATAAAACTAAGACCTTGGCATCTGGTCTTATCACTTCATGTGAAATAGACGGGGAAACAGTGGAAACAGTGTCAGACTTTATTTTTTGGGCTCCAAAATCACTGCAGATGGTGATTTTAGCCATGAAATTGAAAGACGCTTACTCCTTGGAAGAAAAGTTATGACCAACCTAGATAGCATATTCAAAAGCAGAAACATTACTTTTGCCAACAAAGGTCCATCTAGTCAAGGCTGTGGTTTTTCCAGTAGTCATGTATGGATGTGAGAGTTGTACTGTGAAGAAAGCTGAGCGCCAAAGAATTGATGCTTTTGAACCGTGGTGTTGGAGAAGACTCTTGAGAGTGCCTTGGACAGCAAGGACATCCAACCAGTCCATTCTGAAGGAGATCAGCCCTGGGATTTCTTTGGAAGGAATGATGCTGAAGCTGAAACTCCAGTACTTTGGCCACCGCATGCGAAGAGTTGACTCATTGGAAAAGACTCTGATGGTAGGAGGGATTGGGGGCAGGAGGAGAAGGGGACGACAGAGGATGAGATGGCTGGATGGCATCACTGACTCGATGGGTGTGAATCTGGGTGAACTCCGGGAGTTGGTGATGGACAGGGAGGCCTGGCGTACTGCGATTCATGGGGTCGCAAAGAGTCAGACATGACTGAGCGACTGAACTGAGCTGAACTGAATGTCATATTATGTAGAGCATCTTTTCATATGTTTAGTTGTCATTTGTGTATCTTCTTTGGTTAGATGCTTGTTAAGATTTTTGATTCACTTTGAAATCAGGTTATTTGTTGTTAAGAATTCTGTGTGTATTTTGGATAACACTCCTTTATCAGAAATGTCTTCTACAAATGTTTTCTCCCAATGTGTGTCTTGTCTTGGTAGTCTCTTGACACTTTGTTTTGTTTTCAGAGCAGTTTTAAATTTTAATGAAGCCCAACTTATTAATTATTTCTTTCACAAATCAGGTCCTTGATCTTGCATTTTGCAAGTCATTACCACACCCAAGGTTATCTAGATTTTCTTCTATGTTATCTTTAAGGAATTTTACAGTTTTGTGTTTTACATTAATTCTGTGATACACGTTGAGGTAGTTTTGGGGAAGGATATTTATGTCAGTTAAATTTGAATTTCAGATAGCAGTGAGTAATTTTGTTAGTGTAAGCATGTCATAAATATTGTATGGGACATATACTAAAACTTGTAGGTTATTTTTCTGAAAATCAAATTTAATGGGCTAGCCTGCAATTTATCTGGCAACGCTAGTTTGAAAGCAGAGGGAAAGAAAGTCATGGAGTACACAGTGGTTCTGAAAGTTCCTTTCAGTGGTTCTGAAAGGTTCTGGAAGTAATGTATATTATTACCAAATACATTGCAATGGCCGAAGAAGTTCAATAACCAAGCCTAATGTCAGTACATCAGAGAAGTATTATTATTTTAAAGGCAGGGAAACCTCACAAGAAGAAAAATTTTTGTTGAATAGAATTACAACTTGCCATACAAACACAGCTGTAAATTTTTTTTTAAATTTTTTATTTTTAATTTTTTTTCCATCTCAGGTGTACATGAGTTCCCATTCTCGAACCCCCCCAACAGCTGTAAATTTTTTTCTGACAGTCCAAAGTTTATCAGTGCCTTATATGTCTACTTTCTCACAGTAGGCAAGACTCAGAACTAAGCATGCCTTAAGTTTATCCGTATCCCTCATACATTGTGGGGATATATCCTTGTTTGTGCTGTGTGAGGTTTTATTTTTACCTTCTAAAATAAGCAAAATACAATTCTAAAAATAAAAGTTATTAGTTAATTAAGTTTATTGGCCTATTTGATAAGTTTTGTGTTTGTCCATGACCTTCTTTTTATGGATTTGCTTTTCTTCTTGAGGAAACATATCTTTTAATAGTTCTTGAGGTTGGTGAGGTAGTTTCTCTCAGTACTTTTGTGTCTAAAAATGTCTTTTTTTTTTCTTTAATTTTTTATTTTTAATTTTTTTTTCCATCTCAGGTGTACGTGAGTTCCCAATCTTGAACCCCACCCCCCCACCTCCCACCCCATATCAACTCTCTGGATCATCCCCGTGCACCAGTCCCAAGCATCCTGTATCCTGTATTGAATATAGACTGACAATTTGTTTCTTACATGATAGTATACATGTTTCAGTGAAAATGTCTTAATTTAGCTTTCACTTAACTGTTAACTGTTTATAAAATTTTTAATTAATGGTATTTTTCCTTATTAGTGTGAAGAAATTACCCTGTTGTTCCTGGAAATCAATATTGCTGTAGACTGGGGGTTTTTTTTTAGTAGCTTTTAATAGTTTTAGTTATCATTAATGTTATACAATTTTACCACATTTTGCCTAAAGGGTAGATTTATCTTTATTTATCCTGCTTGACATTCAAATTTCAAATGTGAAAATTCAGTTTCTTCTCCAATCATAGAAAATTCTTAGCTCTTATTCTTTCAAATGTTGCTTCTCTACTATTACCTGTTTCTCTCTCCTCTTTGGAGGCTTGACAACCTAGCTTTCATGTCTCTTATCTCCTCTCTTAACTATTCAGATCTTCTTCTCTTTATGCTATGTTTTCGATGAACTTCCCAGCACATTATAGTGAACTGATATTCTCTTCGTGTCTTTTGCATTTCTTTCCTTTGTGACTGTTTATTTTTTATATTCAATATTTCTAACTACAGTTGACCCTGAACAACTCAGGGATTAGGAGCACTGATTTCCTACACAGTGGAAAATCCACATTTAATTCTACAGTCAACTTTCTTTATCCCAAGTTCTGTATCCTTGGATTCAACCATCTATGGATTGTGCAGTACTGTGATACTTATTCCTGGAGAAGGCAGTGGCACCCCACTCCAGTACTCTTGCCTGGAAAATCCCATGGATGGAGAAGCCTGGTAGGCTGCAGTCCATGGGGTCTCAAAGAGTCGGACACGATTGAACGAATTCACTTTCACTTTTCACTTTCATGCATTGGAGAATGAAATGGCAACCCACTCTAGTATTCTTGCCTGGAGAAGCCCAGGAACAGCGGAGCCTAGTGGGCTGCCGTCTATGGGGTCACACAGAGTCGGGCACGACTGAAGTGACTCAGCAGTGATACTTATTAGATGAAACTTTGTGTTCCTTTTACCTCCCAGGAACAGACTTTCAGCTGTCACTATGTGCTTTAGGATCCACAGCCAAGTGCATCCTTGACTTTAACCAACACTCATAACTTTACATTTGTTGTGTTTCTAGCACATCTTGTTGAGCTTAACAATGTCTTTCCAATATTATGTTTATATGGAATGTCATTGTTCTGGTCTTGAATCAGATGGTTCCATCAAATGTATGGAAGTCACTGAGGTTCTTTTCTGTTTGTACACATTTATATTTCCCCTTTAAGAGATACTCTTTATGGCCTGGTATTTTCCTCCAGTCTCTTTGCCAATGGACAAATGTAAATGGGCACAATTCTACATCATGGTGTTTTGTTTTGTTTTGTTTTTCTGGAATAAATCACATATAGTCATAATACGCTATCTTTTTTATATATTGCTGAATTCAGTCTGCTAGAATTTTGTTGAGGATTTTTTATCTATGTTCACAAGAAATACTTATCTGTTGCTTTTGTTCTCTTTTCCTCTTTGAAATGTCTGTTTGAAATTACAGTAATGCTGGCTTTATAAAATAAATTGAGAAGTAGTTTCTCCTCATCTGTTCTCTGAAACATGTTTATGAATTAATGTGTTAATCACTCAGTCACGTTGACTCTTTGCGACCCAATGGACTGTAGCCCATCAGGTTCCTCTCCATGGAATTTCTCAGGCAAGAATACTGGAGTGGGTTTCCATTTCCTTCTCCAGAGTATCTTCCTGATCCAAGGACTGAACCTGGGTCTCCCACATCTCAGGCAAATTTTTTACCATCTGAGCCACCAGGGAAGACCTTCCGAAACATGCTTTGTGGTTGGTATACTTTCTTAATTAAATGTTGGAATATAGCAATGAAGCCATCTGGGCCTGCATTTTAAATGTGGGTACATTTTAAATTATAAAGTAATCTTATTTGATAGTTACAGGACTATAAAGATTTTAAGATTTTTAAAGCATCTTGAGATGCTTTTGGTAGCTTTAGATTTGTTTAAAATGTATTGTTACAGTTGATTATTATATGAACATGTTATATTTTTAATGTCTGTAGGAGTTGCAGTGATACCCAGCTTGCATTCTTGATATTGATAGTCTATACTTTTTCTCTCTTGCCTTGATCAGTACAGATTTGCCAAATTTATTCATCTTTTCAAAGACTCAGATTTTTGTTTCATGATGTTCTCTATTGTTTGTCATTTTTCTATTTCATTGATTTCTGTCTAATTGTTATTACTTCCTTCCTTCTTGCTATTTTGGGTTTAATTTACTCTTATTCTCTAGCTTCTTAATTTGAAAACTTAGATAGCTTTGGGTCTTTCTCCTTTTTATGTAAGCATTTAATTAATGTAAATTTCATTTTAGTGAAAGTGAGGTCACTCAGTCAAGTCTAACTCTTTGGAACCCCATGGACTGTAGCCCACCAGGCTCCTCTGTCCATGGAATTTTCCAGGCAAGAATACTGGAGTGGGTTGCCATTCTTTTCTCCAGGGTTATCTTCCCCACCCAGGAATCAAACCCAGGTATCCTGCATTGCAGGCAGATTCTTTATCTTCTGAGCCACCAAAATTTCATTTTAAGCATTACTTTAATTCTATCTTACAGGTATTCATATATTTTGTTGTCATTTTTACTCAGTTAAACATTTTCCAATTTCCTTTATGATAGCTTATTTGACCCATGAATTATTTAAAATATATTTTAAAATTTCCAAATGCTTTATTTACAAACTTGACATTATCCATATATTTTTATTATGATTTTCAATTTAACTCCATTTTGTTCAAAAACAACCTCTATATAATTTCAATGCTTTAAAATATATGAAGCAGATTTCTAACCAGGAATGTGGTCTAGTGAATGTTTCGTGAATATTCCAAAAAAAGTATATTTTGCTGTTGTTCTATAAATCCCAGTTAGTTCAGGTTAGTTTGATAGCGTTATTTAGGTCTCCTAGGAAATCAGTCCTATAAGTCACTGGAAAAACTGATGCTAAAGCTGAAACTCCAATACTTTGGTCACCTGATGTGAAGAACAACTGACTCATTGGAAAAGACCCTGATTCTGGGGAGGATTGAAAGCAGAAAGAGAAGGGGATGACAGAGGATAAGATGGCTGGATGGCATCACCAACTTGATGGACATGAGTTTGAGCAAGTTCCGGGAGTTAGTGATGGACAAGTAAGCCTGACTTTCTACAGTCCATGGGGTGGCAAAGAGTTAGACACGACTGAGTGACTGAACTGAATTGAGCTTTGATGATTTCCAGCTTCCCTGCTAGCTCAGATGGTAAAGAATCCACCTGCAATTCAGGAGATCCCAGTTCAATTCCTGGGTTGGGAAAATCCACTGGAGAAGGGATAGGCTACCCATTCCAGTATTCTTGGCCTTCCCTCATGGCTCAGCTGGTAAAGAATCTGCCTGCAATTCTGGAGACCTGGGTTCTATCTGTGGGTTGGGAAGATCCCTGGAGAAGGGAACAGCTACCCACTCCAGTATTCTGGCCTGGAGAATTCCATGGACTGTATAGTCCATGGGGTTGCAAAGACTTGGACACAAACGAGCGACTTTCATTTTCTGATGATTTGATCAATTTTATAAAATAATTCCTATTTGTGCCTGGTAATATTCCTTGTCATACTGTTCATGGGGTTCTCAAGGCAAGAATACTGAAGTGGTTTGCCATTCCCTTCTCCAGTGGACCACTTTTTATCAGAACTCTCTGCCATGACCCATCCAACTTCGGTGGCCCAAGCTATAAATAGCATGGCTCACAGTTCCATTAGGCTAGACAAGGCTGTGGTCCATATGGTCAGTTTGGTTAGTTTTCTGTGATTGTGGTTTTCATTCTGTCTGCCCTCTGATAGATAGGGATAAGAGGGTTATGGAAGCTTCCTGATCACTATCATCTTGCTTATTGGTTTACTTTAGTGGTCAAAACCAGGTGTATTGTGAACTGTGGTTTTGTTCACTAATGAAGATGAGTGATTTCCATCCAATTCTTTCTCTTCAGTTATTACTGATTCTTTTAAATTATCTTTTTTTTTTTCATTTGCATCAACAGCACTTTTGTCTTTTATAAACTCAGGTTCCTTTTCTAACTTAGAGTGCTGAGACTTTGCAAACAGCTTTTGAGAAACATCAAGAGCCTCTTGTTGCAAGCATGCAACTCAATCACAACTGTCTGCTTCTAGTACTGTGACTGCTACAGACAAGTCAGAATCAGTAATTGAGGTAGTAGCATATTCTAGATTTTCTTTTTCTGTTAGAGGACTTCCTTCATTGATTCTTCTTTTTCATGGAGCTGCTCAGAGTTACTGCATTCTTGGCAACTTTGCATGTATTTCAGTCCTACTATCAGTAACCTGAGGAACTTCAATTAATGATGGTGTCAGGGGCTATTTTCTGTTTGAATGAAGGGCTCAAGACCTCTTCAAGAAACTCATTAAAGTTGTCTTCATTGACAAATAACCTTTCCTCCAAACAATCGTTGTTTAAGCACTCATCTCACATGCTTGCAAAATAATGCTCCAAATTCCAAGACAGGCTTCAACAGTATGTGACTTATGAACTTCCAGATGTTCAAGCTGAATTTCGAAAAAGCAGAGGAACCAGAGATCAAATTGTCAACATCCATTGGATCATCAAAAAAAGCAAGAGAGTTCCAGAAAAACATCTAGTTTTGCTTTATTGACGCCAAAGCCTTTGACTGTGTGGATCACAGCAAACTGTGGAAAATTCCTAAAGAGATGGGAATACCAGCCACCTGACCTTCCTCCTGAGAAATCTGTATGCAGGTCAAGAAGCAACAGTTAGAACTGGACAAGGAACAACAGACGGGTTCCAAATTGGAAAAGGAGTATGTAAAGGCTGTATATTGTCACCCTGCTTATTTAACTCACATACAGGGTACAACATGAGAAATGCTGGACTGGATGAAGCACAAGCTGGAATCAAGATTGCTTGGAGAAATATCAATAATCTCAGGTATGGAGGTGACACCACACTTATGGCAGAAAACAAGGAACTAAGGAGCCTCTTGATGAAAGTGAAAGGGGAGGGTGAAAAAATTGGCTTAAAGCTCAACATTCAGAAAACTTAAGATCATGGCATCTGGTCCCATCACTTCATGCAAATGGAGGAAACAATGAAAACAGTGAGAGACTTTATTTTTCTGGGCTCCAAAATCACTGCAGATGGTGACTGCAGCCATGAAATTAAAAGACGCTTGTTCCTTGGAAGAAAAGCTATGACCAACCTAGATAGCATATTAAAAAGCAGAGACATTACTTTGCCAACAAAGGTCCACGTGGTCAAAACTATTGTTTTTCCAGTAGTCATGTATGGATGTGAGAGTTGGACTGTAAAAAAAGCAGAGCACCAAAGAACTGATGCTTTTGAACTGTGATGTTGGAGAAGGAACTCCAACTCTTGAGAGTTCCTTGGACTGCAAGGAGATCCAACCAGTCCATCCTAAAGGAAATCAGTCCTGAATATTCATTGGAAGGACTGATGCTGAAGCTGAAACTCCAATACTTTGGCCACCTGATGCGAAGAATCAGTTCATTGGAAAAGACCCTGATGCTGGGAAGGATTGAAGCGGGGAGAAGGGGATGACAGAGGATGAGATGGTTGGATGGCATCACTGACATGATGGACGTGAGTTTGAGTAGCCTCCAGAGGTTGGTGATGGACAAGGAAGCCTACTGTGCTGCAGTCCATGGATCACAAAGAGTTGGACATGACTGAACCACTGAACTGACTGAATACTCCTTATTGCAAATTCTCTTTTGTTTGATAAAAATATAGCCATTCCAGATATCTTTTGCTTGGTACTTCATGATGTACCACTTTCTGGCATTTTACTTCTAATTTACCTGTGTCTTTTTATTTAAATTATGTTTCTTTAGACATAGTTTATTTATGTCTTACTTTCTTATCTGTTTTGAAAGACTCTGCATTTTAAGTCAAGTGATTAGACCAGTGACATTTAGTATCATTATCAATTTGATATGTTTAAATCTAGTATCTTGTGATTTATATTTATGCCATGTGTCTTTGTTCCTCTTTTCTCTTTTTCCTTGTCTTGCCTTATTTTGGGTTAAATGATTTTTTTTTTTAAGATTTAATTTTATCACTAATACTGTTTTACTATTTATACTTCTTGGGCTTTGGTTTTAGTTTTCATTTCTCTTCATTCTTTAAAGTAGATCCAACTTTTCTTCTAGTTTCAATGTCCTTTCACTTGATAAACTTCCTGTATCAGTTCTTATAGTGTAGATATGATAGCAATAACAGCTTTGCTTTGCATAGAGGTGATACTGAAATTCATAAAACTGAATGAGATCATCTGAGGTCTTAACGTAAATATAGAAGATATTTTAAGATACACTGGTCATGGTTTTACCAGTGTATCCAATCTTGAAGTGTTGGAAACTGCCTTCATCTTTGTTACCACTATCAGTATCTAGATTGTAGTCACTTTCTGTGGTACTGACCCTTAGTTGCAAGTAAGAGCAGTTCCTGATCCAGGCCCTACCCTTTGGAAGACTTTATTCTGGCCCTTGTCTGGCTAGGGCACCTGGTCCATGAGACCAAAGAAAGGTGCTCATATGAAGCCTATATCCTTCCTTCAAGACCATGAGTCTAGACCCAATAATTCCCTGTTCAAGAGGTCTTGAACTTGCTTCTGAGGATTGCCCTGCCTTCTTTCCTAGTAAGGACTGTTCCTGAGGATAAACTCTGCACCTGGGAGAGTTAGTCAATGGGCACTACTTTGTGAGAAGTATGGAGCATCTTGAATGCGTGGGCTAGGATGTTTACATTTATGTGTATGCAAGACACTCTTGGTGTAGGATGCAGTCGGGGGAGGAGGGGTCCTGGAAAACAGTGAGTGAGTGAGTGAAGTCGCTCAGTCATGTCCGACTCTCGGCGACCCCATGGACTGTACTTACCATGCTCCTCTGTCCATGGGATTTTCCAGGCAAGAGTACTGGAGTGGATTGCCGAAAACAGTAGGGACCGGCTTTTCTTGAGCACCATGTTGCGAAGTGCTGGAGAATTCCACACTTGCACCTACTCTTCTACGTTGTTCTCGAGGTTTATTTGTCAAGGTAGGAGGATCAAACATATTTTAATTAACTGTGTATTATAATTTACAAATTTTAAATATTTAAAAATATGGTATGTTGGTCTTCATTTTAAATTTTGCTTTGATTTTACCTGAGTGTACACCCGCCCAAGATACCTTGCCCTCCAACCCAGCATAGTTGGGGCAGATAGCACTTGGGATCTATTCCTTATGGAAGGAGCAGGGAAAAGTTAACCATTTCACACTAACTCCTTGCCTGCAGAGCTGGATAGTTGGTGTTATCCAACATGACTAAATCAAGTTACATAGTTTGGGGTTGTTTTTTTTTAAATTTCATGCCAGATCAGTGGGTTCATAGTGCTAAGGAAGCTTGAAAAGGTCTTGGTCTTGGCTACCTGTCCAAAACACTGTGAACGTGTGGTTTGGCATGGTTGGCTTTAAAAAAAAACTCTTCTCTTGGTAAACCAGTTTGAAGTTCTTTTCTGACGTTATTGCGGTTTCTGGTCTGGCACAGTCTGGTTATAACCTTGCCACAGAAGTAAACTGTGGCCAAATTGAGATTTTACCAAGCACAAACCCACCAAGCTGAATAAAACATATTGCTTGCCCTCACATAGTTTGCATACATAGATAACTGAATTATAAGATAAACACCATAACTGGAGATACCAAGTGGGAACAAGGAGCAGTAAAATCATTTCCAGACCAAGGGAGACCTCAGGAACAAAACCTTTAGGAAAGAAGTAGGATCCTGATATGTTGACAGACAGAGGTGAAGGGGGATAAATGAATGATAAGGACAGATGAGGCAGGGGGAACAAGGTGAGCCCAGATATTACTGTGGAGCTGTTCAGGGAACAGGGATTGGTCCTTTGCTGCTGTTGCAGGGCCAGTGAGAGGTGGCAGTGGGAATATTCACCAGGTGCTTTCTTCTTTCAGAGCCTTCCCGCCTGGGATGCTCTCCCCACACGCATCACCTTTCATTATCTTGTAGGGCTCTTATCTCTCCTTCATAACATTTATCACAATGTAATTAAGTATCATGTAATTACTTGTTAATACTTGCTCCCCTTTGCTAACATATTCCACAAAGACTGAGATCATGAAGATATTCTCACTTCTGGGCATGGAGTCTTCTCTATAATAGGCACTCAAAAACTACTTGTATAATGAATAAACGCATGAATGAATGAGTTAATAGAGAATAGATGCACCCATTAATAATGCATTAATTGAATAATAAGGCTGGAAGCATGGGCTGCAGTTAGATCGTGGAGGTACCTGAATGACATGCTAATGAGTTTGGACTTCATTTGGTAAATAAAGATGTTTTGTTTATTTCTTTATTCACACTCAAATAAATATCCATTGGAATGCTTATTTTGTGTCCGGCATCGTGTTAAGAACTGAACGTAAAATGATCATTAAAACACTCTGCCAGGATCTTGCAGAACAGTAGGAGGAAGCAGATAAGCAAATCACTATAATAAAAAATGTGGGAGATCTTTATTAGACGTATATTCCAAGTATTTGAGAACACAGACAATGGACTCATTTATTCTGCTTTTGAAGGGGGGGGGAGAGAGAGAGAGAGAGAAAGAAAGTGAATGTTACCCAGAAGATATGACATCTCAGTGAGAAATTTACCGATAAGTGAGGGTTCTCCATCTGAGAAGGAGATGGGAATATGTTATGGAGATTTCTATTTCCAGAAATATAGAGGACTGGATAGTGTCAAATCCTTCTGACAAAAAAAAAAAAAAAAAAAAAAAAAAA